>PVLA01016062.1:0-22304 GCA_004027455.1 Hydrochoerus hydrochaeris
GGGAGGGGAGGGGAGGGGAGGGACAGGAAAGGAAAGGAAAGGAAAGGAAAGGAAAGGAAAGGAAAGGAAAGGAAAGGAAAGGAAAAAAAAAGGGAGGGTAACTTTAGTTCATTCCAAATGAGAAAACAGGAGAGGAAAGGGAAGGGACCAGATCCAGTTCCCTCAAAACATCTGGGCAGACCCAGGCTAGAGCCAGGAGCACCATATCCAGACTTTACTCCTTTTACCCAGCTAAGTTGTCTCCGATCTGACCTCATCATTCTCACTTGCTCAACTGTGACAGCCTCCCAGTGGGTTCTCCACCTCCAGCCGCCTCCATGGAATCTCCTCCACCTGGTGCCAGATATGTATATCTATCTCAAATCCCATTCCCATGACACTGAGTCTCCGCCCTGAAACCTTTAATAGCTCTCTACTGCTAAGGACAACATCAAGGCCGAGGACTGTGGCCTGACATTCAAGAGCCTTCACAGCCAGCTCTGGCCCAGCCAACCTCCTTGCTGTTCCCTCTCATCTGGTCAGTAGGCTGACTTCTTCCTCACCTTCTTTGCTCCCCTCAGTTTCAACACCACCCACACACTCACTCAGTTCTGGACAGACTGTGCCCCTCTATTCAATCACACAGTGTCTCAGACCTAGCCTGCTGCCCCTGCTCTACCCTTGGGGTTGCTCCTGGCTCCAGCTGCTCTCTGAGCTCAGGCCAGGGTATGCTGATGACAGCTCTGGTTCCAGGAAGCAGGCCTCTGTCCCTGGACCCTGACCTATCGTGTGTGTGTGTGTGTGTGTGTGTGTGTGTGTGTGTGTGTGTGTGTGTGTGTGAGACAGAGAGAGAGAGAGGGAGAGGGAGGGACAAGATCTCACTATGTCATTCAGGCTGGCCTTGAACTCACTAAATAGCCCAGGCTGGTCTGGAACTTGCAGCAATCTTCCTGCCTCAGCCTCCCAAGTGCTAGATTACAGGCATGTACAACCATGCCCAGCAACACTGACCTACCTTAAGGTCCTGTCTTCTACAATCCAGCCCCTAACTGTCTTCTACAATCCAGCCCCTAACTGTCCTCTATGCTTTTAGAAACTGTACTTGCTTTGTTACGGGGAATCAAAGGAATTCGGCCAGTATAGTACTATCCTCAAAAGTTATGACTTGGGTTAGTCTTTTCTTTTGAGTCTCAGCATCTTGATCTGTAGGGATAGAGACAGTGGTGTCTGTATCTCACATGATTCTCATGAAAGACAAATAGTTGTCTTTTCTACTAAAACCTACAAATACTACAAATAACCATGGTCTGCATTTCTAAATTTGTTTAAAATCATGACCAGCATTGGGCATGGTGGCACACACCTGTGGCACAGCTATTTGGGAGACAGAGGTGAGGGAGGTCACTTGAACTTACACATTTGAGACCAACCTGGGTAACATAGTGAGGTCTTATTTTTTAAAAAAATTACAAAAATAAATAAAGTTGTGATAACCCTGCAAATCTGATATTTTCTAAGCCCTTCACTGTTTCACTTTCTTCCTTGGCACCTGTCACCAACTGACAGACCACATATTTTACTTGTTTTTGTGTGAACTGTTTTACTCTCTAAACGTAAGCACCTTGAGGGGAAGGATTTTCATCTATTTTGTTCATTGCTCTGTCTCCTAGCAAAGTGTCTGACACCAAGAATGCACCTGATAGCTGAGGAATGAATGAGTGAGTCAAGGGTGGCCTATGTGCCAGGAGCTGTGCTAAGCACTTTCCCAGATCATCTCCTCTGAGGAGCCAGGTACTTTGATCACCTCTCATTTTGAAAATCAGACACCAAGTGACCCACCTGATCAGTGGTGGGAAGCAGCCTGGCTAGGATTTGTCTCTAGAGCCTGTCCTGTTGATCACTATGTTCTATTTCCTTTCCTGACCATTAGCTAAGTCTCTTGAATCTGTCACCCTCCCTATCTCCCTGAGGCCATCACACTCCCGATGTCCCCGAGGCCACCAGCCCTCCCAACTCTCATTCTGCTGGCCATTTTCATTTCCTCCCCTTAGCAGCCCTAAACCCTGTTGCTCATTCTCACCTCAGGGCCTTTGCTTGTGCCTTGCCTGGAATGCTCTGGCCTCTCTTCCCTCTCAGTTTTCTTTCTCTTTCCTCAGTAAGACCAATGCCCCCACCCACATACCACATCTCTTAATCCAGTTTAAAGCTTTACAATTAGAAACAGCTTTCCAAGTCAGGCATAGTGGTACATTCCTATAATCCCAGCATTCTGAGAGGCTGAGGAAAGAGGCTATAGCAAGTTTGAGCTCAGCCTGGGCAATTTAAGAATGTGTCTCAAAAAAAAAAAAAAAAAGCCGGGGATGTTGCTCACTGCAAAAGCCCTGGGTTCAATTTCTAATACCAGTGGAAAACACACTTAAATAAATAAAATAACTTTCTAGTGGCAAATTGCAACTCTATTCCCCACCAATTGGGTTTCTTTGGGGATGTCACTCTCTGAACCTGTTTCTTATTTATAAAATGGGGACAGTGGGCCAGGGATTTAGCTCAGTGGCATAAGCGCCTGCCTGGCAAGCACAAGGTCATGAGTTTGATCCCTGGTACCAAAAAAAAAAAAATGGGGACAGTACAAATACCTGCACCTCAGGAATGAAAGTACCTAACACCAAATAAGCACTCAATAAACACCAGCCTGCTATTATTTTTATGGCTTTATATTGTGTTGCTCACCTCTATTCTAAAAGCATCAGCCTCTGATTCCTCCTCCCAACCAATATCCACCTCTTTCCAGGTTACAATGATAATAAATTGCTAATGTGCATTGAATTTTCTCTATTTGCTGTGATTGGTGGCATGTTTAGTAGCACCTAGGAGGTGCTTAATATTATTTTAGAATAGATTTAATCTTTACCACACTCTTTGGGATGGGAAGAACTACTGTATACTCATTTTACAGATAAGGAAATCAAGACTGAAAAGAGGAAACCATTTGCCATGGTTGAGTTTTAAACCCAAGCTGTCTGACTCCAATGCCAGGGCTTTTACCCATCCATACCATCCCCACCCTCATCTGCTCAGAGGTAGGACAATTTCCTTCCTTCCTTCCTTCCTTCCTTCCTTCCTTCCTTCCTTCCCTCCCTCTTTTCTTTTCTTTTCTCTTTCTTTCTTTCTTTCTTTCTTTCTTTCTTTCTTTCTTTCTTTCTTTCTTTCTTTCTTTCTTTCTTCCAGGTATTAGGTCTTAGCATCTAGATGGACACTACAAAGCCTCTGCTTTGACATGCAAACCCTACATATTTTATCTCATTTGAGCCTCACAAAACTGAATGACATCAGTTACTTTCTCTTGACAGATTAGGAGACTGAGGTTTAGAGAGGAGTCAAGTAACTAGGACACACAGGAATGAAAACCTAAACTCTTCACCAATCCCAGACAGGCACACCTTGGTGCTCTGAAGGGGCTACATCCCCCTTCCCACCTTTTTTTTTGCCCCTTCCACATAGGGTTGGTGAGGACAGAGCTGGGTCTAGATTGGAGGCTTCCCAAAGATGCTATGTCTCCTGGGAATTCAGGGCCTAGGTCTCTTATTTAGGGGAACAAGGGCAGGATAGTATGATACTTCAGAAGGAAGATTCTGGATAAGTTCAAAGGAAGGCTTTGGTACCTTGGATAACTCACTTAACTTTCCAAGGCCTCAGTTTGCTAATATAGTAATCCCCCCTTCATCTGAAGGGGAATGTTCCAATGTCACTGCCTGAAACCAAGCCCTATAGATACTGTGTCTTTTCTTATACAGACATATCTATAAAAAGTTTAACTTATAAGTTAGGTACAATAAGATAGTAATAGTAATGAAATAGAACAATTACACTACATTAAATGTTATTTAAAACTTATAAACTGTTTATTTCCAAAATCTTCCAGTTAGGATTTCTGGACTGTGGTTGACCACAGTTAGCTGAAACTGTGGAAAGTGAAACGAGGACAGGGGGACAAGTGTATGTAAAATAAGAATGGGGATGCTATGATGATTAAGCGCGTATTTATAAAGTTAGAAAAGTGTCTGGGATGCAGTAAACGCTAAATAAATGTTCGTTAAATAAATAAAAACTGAAGCTGGAGATGGCTCTGTGGCAGAGTTTGTGCTACGCCTGAGTGAGGCTCTGGGTTCAGCTCTCAGCACCAAGAAACAAAAATAAAAACTAAACTAAAAAGACCCACTTAATAAATAAAAGTAAGACTCCACCCTGTAAGGTACAGAGCAAGTGACAAAGCAAACCCTAATTCCAAATAGATGACTGAAGACACACAGGTGAATGAAAAGAGGCGGCAGAGACTTTACACTTTCAGAAAGTCCCTTGTGGCAGGGACCCACTCCCCATCTTCGCATCCTCCAGGGCCCCATTTCCTGTCTTCATCAGACTTCTGACATAATCCCCTCACACTAATCTCTTCTAGGGCTACTTCCCCTGCTCCAAATGTGAACTCTACATCTCTACATGCAGTCAGAAAGATTATAAGCAGAATTCAGGCAATGCTTCTCCTAGCTGCTGTGTGACTCTGGTCAAGTCACTTAGCTTCTCTCAGCCTCACCTTCATCTGGCCAATGGGATACTCTCCCCCTGCCAAGGTCTGCCCTAGGGATTAATGAATAACTGAAATCATATCCACAGATGTGACTACCCTACTGTGCCACAGGCCAGCCACCCAGGTGGGTGTGCTGTTTTGAGCCCTGCAGTAGGGAAAGGGGCTGCCAGACAACACACACACACACACACACACACACACACACACACACACACACACACACATCTATCTACTTGGAAAGATTCCTCTACAGTCCTTAAGCCCCACCCAAGGCAAATTCTTTGACATTAAAATATTCTTTTTTGGTACCAGGAATTGAACTCACAACCTTGTGCTCGCCAGGCAGGTGCTATGCTGCTGAGCTATATTCCCACCCCTAAAATAGTCTTTATTGGGAGCCAGGCAGAGGCCTCATGCCAGGCCTTTGTTGGCCACAGAGAAAGCAGAGAGAGTGGGGAAGACCTTGGGATGCAAGGGGCATGTGGGGGAGCAGTGTGCCCCAAGGCCCTCCCTCTTCCAATTAGCTAAACCAGCAACCACCTGGCCTAGCCTTTCACTCCTCTTAAAATGAAGAGAAGTCAGCAGCAGCAAGTTAGGATAGCCGATTACCTCTTTTAATTAATTAAAATAAACAGCAAATTAAATACAGTAAAATTAAAATAGCACAGGAAATTAATTCTCTCCAGCCCCACCTCGCAGGTGAGATGCTTAAAGGGCCCCTGTCAGCCCGGATTCAGGGCAGCTGGGAGGGTCACTAGAACTTGTCTTTCACTACAACTCCTGGCAACCCCAAATGTCAATGGAAGAACCCAGACATTCATCTAGATCTGCCACCTATCTGGATCTGGCTTCCTGGCTCCTTAACCCCAGGGGACTCCAAATCCTGGGTCACATTCCTGAACCCCAAGCCCTGCTTCCTGGTAGGTGGGCAGGGAGGGGCCTGACACCTGTTGGGCCAGGGAATGAGTACTGTGTTCTTGTAGGCACGTGGCCCACATCTAATGCCACTCAGGGCAGGCAAGAGGGAAGAGAGATTGAGGCCATTTCTTCTGGGTCCCATCCAGGCTTGGAGTCAGATCCCAAAAAGATTTTCTCTTCTGTGTGAGCTCTGGCTCCTTACTCAGGGTACCCTCAACCTGCCCCTGGAGGTCCCTACTCTGCTCCTTCCTTTTACTCAGAAAGAAAGCACTGCTGAGGCCAGAACCCCAAGCCAGAAGTGCCCCTCCAAGCTGGCCAGATCAACTCCTAGTACACAATGCCAGAGTTCCTTCATCACACAGATGGGGAAACCAAGACCAGGGAGAGCAACTGGTGGGGCCTGAAGCTGAATCCAAATGGCATGTGCCATGCTACCAAAAAACACTGGGTTTTGAATTCAGCTCAGCTCCACACTGTCCCCCTTTAGCCTGGCCCTACGGTCTCGCTTCCATAACCCCAACCCCTAAAACTCTGTGGTCCTGTGCCCTATACACAGTGGAGGAGACCCAGCCAGTTCTCAAGTCCTGCCCTCTGGCTGTTGATCACAGAGTCTGCTCCCCCTGAAGCACCTTCCCCAACCTGCCTGCCCAATTCCCAAGGCCACCTCAACACCAGCTCCTCTCCATGAGCTACTCAGCCCCTTCCAGGGGCTTCCTTTAAGCTCCCAGATACTTTGCCTCTACCCCTACCCTCTCTGCTGCCTGCAGGACTACAGGTGAGCTGCTGCCTCTGGGCCCCAATATCTGACACAGGTGCTCATCTAATCCCCCCTCCCATCCAACTGGTAACTGACAGTAACAGCTATCATTTACTGAGCATCTACTATAGCCCCACACTGTTCCATCCTCACATGATGTGCCTCACTGATTCCTGAGGCCATGCAGCACTGGAACTAGAACTACAAGGATCCTTGCCCCTAAATGACTCTCCTCTCCACCCTGCTCCCCTCTCCAAGGTTAGCTCACCATCATCTCCCATCCATTCAAACCTCCCAAGAAACCTCCCTGCCTCCAGTCCATCCCTACTCTGGTCCTGTCACAAAGAACCTTCCACGATTCCTTGTGGCACACTGGACAGAACTCGAACCCCTGAGCATGGCATCCAATCTGTATTACCTATTTTTGCAGTGTATCCTCTGGTCCCTGAACAGCTGCACATCCTTTCAGCACACCACACTGATTGACTTCTGGGCTTTGCATATGCTGTTCCTTCTTACTAGAACACATCCTACATTTTTCTTATTGTGAATTCCTACACATCTTTCAACAGCTGACACCAGGGGTTACCTTCCAGTCTAGTTAGGAGACAGAAGCAACCAGCAAGCAGGCTGCTCACAAAACAGAGCTGTGTGAGAGAAGGGCTTATGTCTGTCTTGGCCACCAACAGTCTCCCTGGGGCTTACCTCATAAACAATGCCCAATCCCTATTTGTTGAGTGAATGAATGTCCCATATGTACTTGTTGACTAGATGGGGAGATGACAAAAGAATCCAAGGCCAAGAGGAGAGACTGAGGCTAGGGAGGCCAAGGACACAGTGAAGCAAAGTGACAAATACCATCATGGCTAATCTGCAGCAGAGCCATACTCCTTGGCAGAGCGTTTGTGAGCGGCAGAGGAAGGAAAGTGACGGGAGGCTCTGAAAGTACATGTGCATGTGCACATGTGAGAGGGGTGAGGCTGCATGTGGGGGAGTGTGCTTGTGTGTGTGTGTGTGTGTGTGTTGCACTTGTGAATTCTCCTATGTGAGAAGGCAAAAAAGTATGTGAGGGATTGTGGGGGCTGAGTGTGCAAGCATGTGTGAGCGAGGAAGACTGAGTGTGAGGGAGAGAAATGGAGGCTGAACATATCTGCTGGGCGGGTGGAGTGACTGAGAAAAACGAGGCAGGCACACAGGGTGTTTGAGTGAGAGACTATGGGGGGGGCATTTCAAGGACAAACAAGGAAGCTGGTGTGTCCGTGAGGGCAACCAATGGAAAAGGTAAGAGGTGTCAGGGCTTTTGCTGAGGGTGTGGTTGATCTGGCCTCGGCCACGGGCCTGGTGCCAGAAGTGGGAGCTGGCCCTGGGCCCAGGGTGGGTGGGGGGGCTCTCATACTGCAGAAGATTCCTCAGAGTCCTCCCTAGAGCCACAGGCGCCAGATTACCAATGTCCCGAGGCAGGGAGGTTGAGGAGGCGGCCCAGATGTGCATGTGCTTCTACATCTGTCCATAGCAAAACCTCTGGGCATTTATTTGTCTTTGTGTCCGGGTGTGCACGCCTGTGCTTGTGTGAGCCCCGCCGGCTGTGTGTCTGCGCCTGTCTTTGTCTCTGTATGTATTTGGGCCTTTGTCTCAGAGTGTGTGGCTGTTGGTCTATGCCTGTCTGCATGACTTTGTCTGGTTTTGTGTGTGTCTACGTGTGCCTGTGTCTATGGGGCACTATGTGTCTTTGACTCTGTGCATGTCTACTAAGTATTGAGTGCAAGCAACCCCTGGATTGCTTGTTTGTGTTTGTGGGTCTCTGTGGCCTCAGCATGAGTGAGGACACATTGTGCTTTGAGGCTTGGGTCTAGATCTAAGTATGTGTGCTTGTGTCTCTCTGTGAGGCCACACCATGTGGTGTGGTATGGAAATGCTTATCTGTGTGATATGTGTTTGTGACACCAAGTATATGTGTGTGTCTCTTTGCCTCTGTGTGTATGTTGGGTGTGAGGGGTTTGTCACAGACTGGTGAGCAAGTTAATCTCAGACTCCGTGACACGTGGAATAAAATCACGCTCCCATAATGGGATCATTCGTCTTCCTGTCCAAGGAGAGAACCAACTCTTCACCCTCGGCCCTGGGGGACCCAGAGGGGCCAGGGCCAGGCACCAGCCCCGTCCAGACCCCTTTTGAGCCCCAGCACCTCAATCCAACTCCTCCTCTGCTACACAGGATTCATTCTGCCTCTAGGGTGCCCTAGTGCCCACTGTGGGCTGGGCAGGGCTCCAGGACATGTGACTGGGCCTTCGAGGCCTGTCCTGGGCCCCCCAGCCCCACCCACTGCTAAGGAGGGCCCAGCCCCAGATGGGAAGGGGGGTACAGGAAGAAATCTTTGGGCCCCTCCTCCTCCCGGAGGGGAGGGATGAGCTGCAGGCCCAGCCGGGATTTTCCATCTCTCAGCAACAAGATTCCTGGTGAGCAGGCTGCGGGGTTTGGCAGGGCGCCTGCTGGAGACCCGCCCTCACCCGCCAGGACGCCTGGGTCCCCAGGGCTAGGCAGCAACGAGTTCCCTGGGGAGCTGGGAGGGCCCCAGAACTCCAGCCTACAGTTGCCTGGGCCTGTGGGAAAGCCAGAACCTTCTAGGCCCCCTGCCGCCCAACTAAAGATGGCTCCCCAGCACCCCAGGCAAACCACCACCCTTCCTTTGGCCTCCCCTAAACCTCAGCCTTCATTTGAAAAAGCCTTCCCAGGCCAGCCACCCACCACCACCCCCGCCTGACCTCAGCACACACCCAGCTGGGTTCTAGACCTCATCTCTAGGTCTGAGGGCTCACAAGGGCAAAAGCTGTTGCTTCTCTCAGACTAGGGGGTTCTCAGGACATGGCCCTGTGTTCTACATCTGCTAAAATTCTTCTTGGTCCCAGCTCTCTTTCCTCTCTAGGCTGAGTACCAGGGAGGCACCAGGAAAAAATTTCAAACCAAAGCTGGGAAAACTGAGATAGTGAAGCTCCTTGCCCTACCTACCATCATAATGAGTCAAGAGGTAAGATTCAGTTTTCTGGATGTTGTCTTAGTCCTGCTGGACAACAGTGGCTGCACCCCTTTCCCATGGGTATAATTTCAGGAGCAGGGGGCCTCCATCAGAGGGAGAGGGGAGTGGGGAAGTGGGGCTCCTTCAACCCCAGCACCTCAGACGAGCCACTGGAGAGCAAGTTTGATAAGAGATTAAGGTTGAGAACAAACAAGATGCTCCAAGATTTATGAGCCTCATTCTTCTCCCTTAAATTCCCCTCCAAGCCCCCCAGCCCCAGACTGGTCCCTCCAGGGCTATGCTGTGGCCCCTGGCCAATGTCAAGACCCTAACCCATCCATCAGCTGTTGCCAGGGAGTTTCCACCCCAGTGGGTTCCAAAAGGAGGGGCTCAACTGACACTAGGGCCCCAGATCGATGGGAGGGGGCATGGACCTAAAGAGTCAGCCAACAATGCTGCACCCTAACAGGAGCTGGGGGCTCACAACCTCTAGGGAGAAAACTAGGCTGGTGGGTGGAGCCCAGGAAGAGGAGGCCTCCCAACCCTGGCACCACACCCAGCCCCACCCTTTCAAGAGGCTAGGAGACCTGGGATCCCAAGAGGCTCTGCAACTTGCAGGGTGTGTGACCTTGGGCGGCTGCTGTTCTCTCTGAGTCTCAGCTCCCCACCACATAATGCAGGAAGTGGCTCAGATATCCCAGGTGTCCCCTGCTCAGCTCGGCCCCTCAGCAAGCACTAGGCCCCGCCCACTCTCAAGCATAGGGGGTGTCACCAGAATCTGGGCCAGACAGGGTGAGGCTGCAGCAGCTAGCTGGAGGAGTCCCTGAGGTCACCCCAGTCAGAGCTGAAGCCCGGTGGAGATTACCTTCTACCACACATCCTTTGTCAGAAGAATGAAATGGAGGCTTTGAGATGGTCAGGGTCTGCACCCACACCCAAGTCTTACTGATGGTGTAGCTGAGAGGACAAAATCTGGGGGGAGACAGACTTGGATTAAAATCCCAGTTGCAGCCTGGTGAAGCAGGAACGCACCTGTAATCCTAGCACTCAGGAGGCTAAGGCAAGAGGATCACTGCAAAATTCAGGCCAGCCTGGACTACATAGTGAATTCAAGAGCAGCACAGACCACATAGTGAGACCCTGTCTCAAAAAACAAAAAAACCCCAAATCAAATAAAGTCTCAGTTGCACCATCCCTTCTCTCAGTCTGAGTTCTCATCTGTAAAATGGGGTAATAGTGCCTCCCTCCTAGAAGCTTTGAGTTGAAATGAAAAAATGCATGTAAAGCGCTTGGCATCATGCCTGACACACAGTAATCACTTGAACAATAGTAGTTAGAGTGACTTGGTTAGTACTATATTAACATAAATCAAAGTGGCCAGGGGCAAAGGGAAGGAAGGATCCTGATCTGGCTGGAAGATGAGACGAGACTCATTCCCCAGCCAAGTCAGGACCCCTAGGACCTCAGCCCAGGAAGGCCAGCCAAATTCCTTGAAGCCCCTCAGATGTCTCTCCTATTCGTTAAAGGCCTCTCATTAGTGAGCCTGGGCACCTGCCCCTCCATGCGTAATAAGCCTCATTAGTATCTTAGCCCCAAGCTCTGAGCCCAGAGTCTATGTGTATGCACATGCAAGAGGGTAGGGGGGCTGCAACAGGCCACCAGCCAGGAGACAGCATCCTCGCCAACCACACCCCCTGCCTGTCATCGGCAGAGCCGTCACCACCCAGCTTGTCACCTGCCTGCCTCGCACCCGCACCACCTGTCACCCACCCAGGCTCATCACCCACCCAGCCCATCACCTGCACCACCTGTCACCCACCCAACCTGTCACTGGAGTCGCCTGACAGGCATCTGGGTGGGGGACAGAAGATGGGGAGAAGACCACAGGGGTGTGGAGCTGGGGGCCCCAGAGACCCTGTGGGACCCCCACTTCAGCTCGGCATCCTGCAGTATCACCATGGCAACCTCTCAGCCGCATCCACTTTCCCAAACATCCCCCGCCCGGCCCCCCCCCAGGCCTTGCTCTTAGCTGAGCTGAGGCTGAGAAGAGCCTGAGTGACAGCAGAACGGGGCAGGAAGGAGGGGGTTCATCAGCAGGCTGGCCTTGACCATCCTTCCACCTTTGGACTCGGTTACTCCATCTGCAAAATGGAGGTGCCTGAACAGATGAGGCCCTTGTATAACAGGCCATCCCAGCCTGGATTGGCTGAGCCAGCTGTTGGTTAACCTGTGAGGACTGGTAGGTGGGACAAAAGGACAAGGGTTTCTGGGTTCTTCTATATTCCTCTGCCCCCAGCCGAGCCCAGAGAGGCTAAGCCTCTGGCCCATGCTCACACAGCAGAAGAGGAGGACCAGGACTGGAAGGGAGAGTAACTCTGCCACAGGACTGCCAGCTGGAGGCACAACACTGGGTTACCCAAGATGACTGGGGGCTGGCTTGGCCCCTACCTCTGAGTTGTATTATTTATCAAACCCAGAGCTCAGAACTGAGCAATAACTGGCACTGGCCCCCGAGGGGACACATGCTAAGGTGGAAAGGCAAAGACCATCCTCCTCAAGGGAGGTCTCAGAGTCCCTGGCTCCTTTGAGGACTGGCTGGGCAGGGGGTTGAGGTGGCAAAGGGGCAGCAACTCTGTCCTCCCCACCCCCTCTCCTCTGCACTCCTCCAGGCAGGCAGCGATAGGATAGGATAGGATTACTTCTGCATGACTGCCCACTCCACAGGGTTCCAGAGACCCTCCTGCCTGCAGCAATCTTTAAAATTCCTCCAGCCCAACCTCTCTCCCTTTCTCCCCGCAGTGAACGCTCCAGAGTCTACTGCAGTGTTCCTACTGCTGCTGTCACCACCAAACAAGTGGGGGCCCAGGTCCCTGGTGTCCATGGGCAAAGACAGACCTGTCCTTGGAATGTAACTACAAGTTCCTCAGACCCTCTGGTCTTTGGGGCTACTGACCCAGTCCCACAGACCCCAGCTGGGAATCCAGCATGCCAGTTGTACCAAGGCAATGGGTACTGTGTGCAAACACACCTGATAGAACATGGCATAGTTGCCCACGTCCTCTGCTGCCAGACCTAGCAGCCCCACCTCTGCTCTGACCCCCTCTATATCTCACCAATCCTTCCTATACCCTGGGTGGGCAGACAGCTGGGCCAAGTCAGCGACTGTGGTTCCCCAGAGCACAAGAGGCAGGCAGATCGATCCACTGAATTTTTTAAGGCCCTAATGGAGCCTGTATCCCAGGACTTGAACGGCTGGGACACAGGCAATGTCTTGGGAACCTCTCCTGCAGCACTGCAGTTGCTTCGGCTTTTAGGTCTTGGGGTCAGGGGAACCTGGCTATGAGCCTTCTGTCAGCAAGAGAAGAGGCACCTGGGATGCCCAGGAAAGAGATGCTACTGGGGGGCTGTGAGCAGTACTCAGAGCCCCCCCCCAATTTCCCCAGCTCTAATGCAAGCAGAAGCAGCTCAGCTTCTAAATCACTCCCCTCATGCTGCCCTCTGAGGCGGATTCTGTGCATCTGTAATTAGGGGGTGGAACAGATGGTGGAGATTCCGTTTAAAATCATGCATCTAGTAAAGTAACCTTCACTGTCGGAACTGACTCCCAGGGAGACCAAGCCCTGCAGCCTAGATGGGGTGGGGGGTTGGGGGGGATTCAAGCCAGTACCTTTCCCATCCCTCTCTCTGAAGCCCCAGCTCATGTCCTTCTCAGGTGAGCCAGGGGGGTGGGGGGTTGGCAAACACTTGAAAAGTGCAGGCTGGGGGTTATTCCCCCAGCCCCCCACATATATGCCAGAGCCTAGGCAGGGCTGGGTACTCAGAGTTCTTGGCTGAGAGTCTAGGATAACCAGGTTCCAAAGGGCTCTGTCCCGCACCCAAGGAGGCCCCAAGCCCCCAAGCCCAGGCCAGAGTATCCGGAGCACAGGGTCTTGAGGGGGGCAGCTTTGAACCAGATGTCCAGCTTCACTGTCCAGGAATGAAGGACCTGGGGCAGTGAGGGGTGGAGATGGTTCCCCAGGCAGAGAAAGCTCTGGGAAATGGGGGAGGCCTGGGCAGCAAAGAGAGGGAGAGCAATGTATGCAAGGCTGTCTGGGGGGAAAGACCAGTGGGGGAGGGTGTGCTGGAATGTGTGACTGGTGGGAGTGAGGGCTGCAGAAGAACTGAGGAGGGGTATGTGACAGAGTGTTGTGGGGTGCAGGGGAAGTGGGAGAGCTGCTTTTGAGTTCAAAGGAGTAAACAGGTTGAGGCTGTGACTGACAGAGGCTTTGCGACTCGTTGATTAAGTGTGGTGTCACATTTGGAGAGGTGTAGGGCTGGCCCGAGGCCTCTACATGGCGAACAAAGTCCTGGAGCCAGAGCTGAGCTACATCTGTGGAGTTGCTGGGACTCAGGCAGGATTGCCTGTTGAGGTGTGGAGACCTGTGGGGAGGGTTCATGCGTGCATGTGCATGTTGGGAAAGGTATTAGTGTCTGAGGGAACTGTTTGGAGATACAGGAGAACTGAAGCTGTCTGTATGTTTGAGGTAAATGTTGTGGCTACAGGGGGCGTTCTTGTCTGAGCGAATGCTGAAGCAGCATGTATGTGTGTGTGCCTGCGTGCTGCATGTGTTGTCTGGAGGGTGCCAGGCTGTAGCTGGGGGAAATGTGTGTATATAGGGAGATGTTAGGGCTCTAGAGCCTGTGTATGTAGTAAAGTATTAAGGCTGTAGCTGGGTCCTGGATGTATCTGGTGAAGGGTTTTGGGGTTGGAGAGGGAGCTGATATGCTTGAGGATGTGGTAGAAGCTCTGTGTACGAGTGTGTGTGTGCGCACACACACTAGAGTACTGAAGGATGCATCAGGGGCTCATGGCTGTAGACATGTTTGAAAAGGTGTGATTGCTGGGGGCTCCACTGTGTTTCCAAAGGAGTTGGGGTAGTGTCTCGGGAAAGGGTACAGGGACTTTGGGAGGCTTGGGGGGTTGTTGGGGCTGATGGGAAGCTGGGGGGTTTGAGAGTGTGACAGGAGTTGCTACACCTGGGTGGGAGGAGGGCACCTTCAGTACCTCTGCAATGTGGGAAGGTAAGAATGGCTCACTGATACCAGAGCAATGCTGAGGCCTATAGAGCACGTGTGTGGGAGGATATTTAGGGCTATAACTGGGCACCTGGTGTTAGTCTCTGGGGGTGTGCTAGAGTTGTATATATGCGAAGCAGCTGGATTATTGGGGAGGTATTCATATGTAATATTCATGTCTAGAGTGGCCTTGTGTTTGTGGAAGCGTTGGGGCTGTGTGCTTATAGGGGTTTAACAGTTAGTTGTGTTTGGAGGTGTCAGAGCTCTGTATGCAGGATGACTGTACATTTAGGGGGTATTGGCACTATAGCTGGGTCTTGTGCTCTGAGATGATGGGGCTGTAAGGTGAGGGTGGTTGCCCCTCTGTGGAGATGAAGAACAGAGTTCTGGCCTTTGCTCAGTGCCAACTGGGGGCTGTCTGCTAGAAGTCCTCTGCTGCAGGGTGCCTTGCAAGGACATGCGGTCCATCTGTCTGTGCCTATGCCCAGGCCTGAGGAGCAGAGCTCCCTATTCACTCCCTGGGGGGGTGGCAACGGCTCCCAGCCCACCCATCTGCTTTCAGAAGGTTGAGGCAGGAGCCACAAAGCCTCCTGGAGGCCATCACTGTGTTTGAAGAGCTGGGCTGGGGGTAGAGGGAATTGCACAGCAAACAGTCCTCATGGAGGCTCTCCTTTCAAAATCACTGACACCAGGTGAGAGGAAGGAAGAGGACAGGGGCGGGCATGTCTGTCCTTGTGGGTCTGTGTGGGTCAGTGCCCAAGTGTGAGTCCTGCACCCTTCTCATGTCTTTGTACTGATGGCCCCTGTTCCACCAGGCCTTGAGAACACCCCTCCAACCCAGACGACATGCTCACATCCTCACACCTGCAGCTATCCCGATGCTCCCCCTACTCACATGTAACCCTCACGCCTCCACACACACCCTCACACATGCTGCTCACCCCCATACCCTGGACCTTCACAGACACACACCCCATCAGAGCCAATCACTCTGCAAAATCCTGTACGACCACACATGTACCTCACACACACACCCATCACACAGATGTACATCCACAACTATACCTGACCAACAGCTATCATACACCCACCCATATACTCTGACATGTCCATACACCAGCTCACATGTGCTTAGTTTCTGTCACATACACCAACACAGACACACATGTAAATCTACACACGTGTACACAGGCACACGCACACTCACTCACTCTTGGCTCTTTCCCACTACCTACCCCAGTATCCAGGTTTACCCTGCGCCTTCCTAGAAGAGGTCCCCACTGATGCACTGACAGAGGGGCTTCCTGCCTCCCCATCTTGCCAGCTGGACCCTCTCTGTTCAGGTGTGGCTGACACTGCTTGTATGTGTGACTCTGTATGAGACAGCTTGTCCTAAGACCTCATGACAGGGCCTGTGTACCACTACCTGAGTAAGTAAAAAAAAGTGTATGTGTCACCAGTCATGTAGACAGTTGCAGAATGACTGTGAGGCTAGACAGCTACATGTCACAAAATGTGTATGTGTACCTGTGCATGTGTGTGTGTATGTACATGTGTGGGGACAGGTGTGAAAGTGGGAGTACATTTATACAAGGAGATACCCCCCAGGGATAGTGAGCTTGGGAGGACATTTTCTGTAAATCTGTGCAGAGCCCCTTTCACAGAAAGGCAGGGAGGCAGGGGCTCTGCAAGGCTTCGCTCTTTCCCTCTTTCTCTCTGACCTCTTTAGCAGCTGGAAACTGAGCCGGGGGTGGAAGGAATGGAGACTTGGCTGGCCTGGGGGTTTGGGGATGGAAGAGGCAGAAAACACCTTCCAGATTCTCATCAAATCCCTGTTTGTGGTTTGTAGCCTCCAGCCTCTCTCTCTCCCTCCCTCTCTCAGCTTTCCCCTTTATCTCTTCTTGTCTCTCACTCACTCTGTCTCCTTTTTTGTCTCCAAGTCTCTCTTCAGCTCTTTCATTTTTTTTATTACTTTCTCTGCCAGTACCTCTGTGTGTCCATGTCTCCCTGTCCAAGTCCATCTGTCCGTCTCTCTCAGTCTGTCTGTGCGTGGGTGTCTCTGTCCATCTGTTTCATCACCCATCTGTCTGGCTGTCTGTGTTCGTCCTTCTAAGGGTGCCCACTCGCTCCCCAAGACACCCTCCCCCAGGTCAGCAAAGATCTCTTGTGGCTTTGGGGGTGGGGAGGGGGTGCAGAGCTGCAGCTTCTGGAAGCTTCAGTAGCAGCTGGGCTGAATTGGGAGTTGGGGCCAGCCAGCTGCAGAAGCAGCCCCTCCCCTGGGCTCCCAGGCCAAGGACCCCAGAGCAGAAAGAGAGAAAGCAGGGCCTTGCTGCAGCTGAGTTCATATATGGTGGGGTCGGGAGGGGTGCAGGAGCCTCACTTTACCCTCACTTCACTATCCCCTCAAAACCAGGCCTTACAGGAGAGTGTTCCTCTGTGCCCACCTTCCTTATGCCCTAGCCAATGGGGAGACGCTGGGATTCAGGAGAGGGGGCAGGGGAAACCAGGCCATAGGGGAAGGAGGGGCTGGGAGCCAGGGCTTCCTGTCAGCTGGGCAGGAGGGAGGGCTCCTTCCCTCCTCCCTTCCAAGCAGTCCCTGGGGATCCCTCCTGCTCTGGTCCCAGTTCCAGGCAGGAGGGGCTGTACAGGCAGTTCTTGCCAGCTCCACAGACCCATTCCCAACCCCCAACTACCCATAGCAACGTGGCAGATCACACCAGTGTCTCCCCAGCAACAGCAGAGGTTGGTTTTGGGCATGTAGGACCCTGGCCCAGTCTAAGCATTGGCCATCCTGAAAGCCCCAGCCAGCCAGTCTACCCACTATTGCTGGACCAGCACACCTCTCTTTTCCTCTCATAAACACACACACACACACACACACACACACACACACACACACACACTGAGCGCATCCCTCAGTACTCACTGCCCACCCCACCAGTTCCCACCATATGACATGAACTCTAGGCTCAACAGGAGTCCTAACCCAGAGGCCTGTACTGTATCCTGCACTGGTGCAGGCGCCAGCAGTGTCTCCTGCACACGCGTAGTCAGTAGCCTGAGCTACATCCTTCAACATTCCCCCAGGCTGCTCTGTCCCCCTACTTCCTCTCCAATAGCTCACAGTCCAAACCTAACAATGAATGGAGAAACTGAGCCCCAAGAGGAAGGGATTGACAGGGTCATCCTCCTGAGACCCTGGGATAGGATCAGAAAGGAGGAATGAAGAATGAGATGCTGCAGGGGCATAATCTGGCTCCTTCCTGACTGACCTCAAAGTCCATATTGGCTGCACCCTCCACACAGTCCTACCGCTGGGCCAGGGCCAGGGCCAGAGCCAGGGCCTGGCTGTCTCCCTCCCAAGCTCTCCTTGCCCCTGGCTGGGCCCCCTCCCTCTCCCCGTCAGAGCAGCCCTCCCTGCCCTCTCCCTCCCAGCTCTGGCTCTCTCATCCTCAGCTCTTGGAAGCCTGACTCACTGTTTCCCCTCCTCTCTCTCCTCCCTCCCTCTCTCCCGGCACTGGCGCCTCCCCCTCCCCTGGGGGGGCTCTGGCCACAAGGGTGCCTGGCTGCTTCCCTCCTCAGCCTCCAGCCCTGCTCTGCACCCAGGAGGCCCCCTGCAGCTGTTCCAATTCTCTAGCTACAGTTAGGTGGAGTACAAGTCCCTGGGTCCCTGCCTGCCCTTGCAGAGAGTATCTCAGAGCCTAGGCGAGTGGCTCCCTTCTCTAAACTTGGATGCTGCCTGTCCAACTGGGGTGTGTGAGGGTCCAAATGGATGATGCCCCTGCCATCTCAGGGGCCCTAATGCTCCCCACTTTTATAACCCAAGTGCCTCCTGGCAGAAGGTACCTGACAACCTGTGGGTGCTGTCCCTGCCTCAGGTCCCACCCCTCAGGTCTGAGAGCTCAGCTGTGTTTCCCAGACATTTGGGGAGGATACATGAGAAGTGTTCTGGGGCTGCAGGGCACTAGTCAAGATCCCTGGAATTCCTGTTCTCCTCATTCTCCCTCTTATGGGATATTGTGTCCCCCCCACCACGCACCTCACCTTCCTCTTCCCAGAGATATCCGCGTATCTTTCCACCCTAAACAACCCAAGCACTTGATCATGGGTAAAAGGCCCTCAGCATCGCCTCCTCCTGGCTCCTGTGTAGGACTGGGATATGCCTAGGTCCTCTAAATCCTCAGGGCTGCAGAGATAACCCCTGTGGTCCCACACTTCTTGCCTGTTTTTTCTATCTTATCAATGGCTTCAGTCTCCATCTTTTCCTTGGTTCAGCCTGTAGTTGTCTGGGTCTCCCTCCTCCTTTCTCTCTTGGCGGTTCATCTGCTGACACTAGAACAGCAGTACCCTTACTGCCTCTTGTAGTCCCTAGTCCTATACCATCCTGAATTTGCCCCTCCCCCTTTGGTCACAAGAGATTCAGCCCCCCCCCCCCCCCCCCTAGTGCTAGGCTCCATCCCATAATAGTGAGTCTGCTTGACCTCACCCAGGCAAACCAGAAGGGCCTGGGCATCTGGTATGCAGGCATGGCACCCCGTGGTCTTGGGTGGCTGGCATGAAACACGGAGCTCTGTATTTTACAAACCAGAAAAAAAAAAAAAAAGTTTACTTGGGGGTGGGACAGAGCAGGGAAGGAAGGGGGAAAAAAGGAGATCAGGTTTGCCTGGAGAAGAAGCCCCTGTCCAATGGGGTACAAAGGCAGAGAGGGGCATGGTTCAAAGTCAGTGCTTCAGGAAGATTCAAGAAAAAGCAAAGTCCCTCTGAGGGACTACCAGAACAGCCCCCCAAATGTCTTCTGCCAGGGCCAGTCAGCTCCTCAACCCCCGGACTGGGCCATAACAATCAGGTAGAAACCCCATCCCTTAATCTCTTTTAGAATCCAAACCCAAGCTCCCCACAACACCTCCACTTAGCTCAGCAGGGGGTTCAGAAGCCTCCCTGCCAAGATCTAAACAAGTGGACCGGTGTGGGGGACAAAGCCCCTCCACTGCTCAAGCCCCTTCACCAGAGGATGCATCAAGGGCTGGGGAGCAATGCAAAATAATCCCAGAACCTCATGCACTGAAACAGAAGCTGAGCTGTTCACAGCACCTGGGGGTGCTGGGGGCTCCCTGCCCTCACGACCTTGTTCCGGACCCCCCAGCCCTGCGACCACAATAAACAGCAAACTGTTTTCCTTTATGACACCAAATTTCTCCAAGCCCAACAGTTCCTTCCATCACTACCTCAGCCATAGATCACATTAAAAACTCACAGAGGGCAACTTAAACACATCACATTTGTTTCTCTCTATATTATTTCAAAAGTAACGGCATTAAAAATGGATTTTACTACAGAAAATAAATATCAGCACGTGGGCTGGGAGCCCAGGCCAGGGAAAGAGCCCACCAGGGGACTGTCCCTGAGGGACTGGATACAACTTAGGCACTGACCAGGGAGATGGCTGAGTGGCCAAACTGTACCCTGGGGAATGGCGGCAGGGGGGATATGCCCGCTTACCTGGGCATTTGCCTTAAAACCAGACCAAGAGGGACAAGAATCACTGGTTTGGACTGGTGCCCACTGCCCCTGGCCCCAGTCTCATGCCCTCACTGGTCTTTGCAATCTCTGAAGGGTGGGAACTCTGGGGCCAGAAGTTCACCAGTCTCTGGGGGTTACTCCAACTATTGACACAGCAGGAGAAAAAAATGAATTCAACTTACTATCCAGTTTGATTTTCCATTACTATAAAAATAAATATACATCTGCTCAAAGGAGGGAGATGGCAAGCAGCATGCACATGCCACCTGGGGGGTCCCCCCACAGCTCACCACCACAACCCAGCCTGCCTGCTCCCTCATGCTGGGGGTGGGGGGGAGACAGACTGGTAATTTTTCACTTACAGCCCTGCTTACACAGGCACACACATCGGGCCACAGGGAACAGGAACAAGCCAACAATAGAAACACCCCAAATGCCCCTGGCAGGACTCTGCCCAAGCCTGGGCACATGCCCCGGCCCTGCCAGCGGCAACAGCAGCAGCGGACAAAATGTGGCCACCCTGACCCGGAGGCAATGCTTGTCCTCACACCCTGAGCTCAGCCCAGGGAGCTGGGGCCAAGTCCCGCCTGACACCAACTGGTCCGGCGGGAAACGCCTGCCCAGCCAGACAGACACAGGCCCCCCAAGGGTCCCTCCTTGTGCTCAGGGACCAGGTTGGTGCAGCTCAGCCCTGCCTCCCAGGGTGACGCCTGGGCCCAAATTCAGCTGGCCCTGCCAGTCAGGCACTGGTGCAGAACCGAGGGCACCAGGCTTGGCCCCTCCCAGCCCAGCCCCAGGGCCCTCAAGCTGGAAGGGAGGGGAGACTCCCCACCCCTCCACATCTGGCCCTGGCCCCCAGGGTCTGCGGTAGAGAATTCCCGCCCCCGCTTCTCTCTCTCTCCCTCCTCCTGCTCAGTGCCCGCTGCCCGCCTCAGGGACAGCCCCAGCTCCCGCCTCCGGCCAGCAAGGCCCACATCCTTCCTCCCTCGGCTGGCCCCTTTGCCTGGCAGGAGGCTGGGGGGTCAGACTGCTGGGGAACCCTTCCCTCCCAAGCTCCCATCAGTCCTCATCCCCAGCCCCCAAACTCTGGGTTGCTGTCCCTTTTCCTGTAGAACAGGAAACAAGGTTATTTCCTAGACTCACAGCCAGCCCCTTGCCCCTCTGGCTCTGCCGGGAGACCCAAACCCAGCAGGGGAAGGCGCCCTCAGTCAGAAAGCAGAGAGATTCAGCAATTTACCCCCAGCTCCTGGCCCAGGGGGCTGACAGCTGTCACTCAGCACCCCACCCCCTGGGGAAGAAGGGGCCGATTCAATCAGAGCCCCAGAGGAAACGCATAGATAGGCGGTTATTTATTTATTTATTTATGCAAAAGTGAGCCGACTTTGTTCGCCAGGTAACCGGGCACGCGGCCCAACCCCTCTGGCCCCGGCCGCCCCCAAATCCTTCCTACGCCCCACACCCCCTCCAGGTCATTAGGTCTCCGCCCCTCAACTCCCAGAGCGCCAGCGGAACCTTGGGATTTAGGGGTTGGAGAGGAGGGGCTCCTCCCTCCGCAGTCTCCCCTTTTCCCAGCGCAGATCCTAAAATCCAGCCTTGTTCTTCGCTCCCACGGTCCCCCTTCATCCCCCCCCCAACATTCTCAGCAAGCTAGAGAGCAAATTGCAGTTTTAAATCCAAAGGCGGAGGGAGGGGGAAGGAGGAGGGGGCGCGCGGCAGCGCTGGGCGCGCACCTCGCCCCCGAGCCGGGGGAGCCGCGGGGCGGCCAGGAAACCCGAGAACCCCCCCTCCCTGCCCCCCTCCCCGTCCACCTCCCCCTCCCCCTTCTCGGCGCTGCCTGCCAGGCTTCGAGCCGAGCCCAGCCGAGCCGCGGGCCCCGGTGGAAACAAAGACCGACCGCACCGTGGGCACCGCAACCACAGGGTCCCGCGGACCGGACCGGGGGCGCGGGGGCCCCCCCGGTGCGCTGCACAAAAGAGCCCAGCCGGCAGGGTCCCCAGCAGGGGTCTACGGCTGGGGAGGAGGCGCCACTCACCGGAGTGCTGGGCTGCCGGCTCCGTGGGTCCGAGCCAGGCGAGGGGCTTTTGGGGGCGTCTGTCTTCCGGCGGCGGCAGCGACGCGGGCGCACGGCTGCTGGGGAGAGGAGTCGTGGAGGAGCCCTGAGCTGTCCGCCGTCGCTGACAGCATGGCTCGCGCCTCGGCTCACATTCTCCGCCGCTAACTCCGCTGGACACAGCCCCCCGCTCCCGCGGCGCCCCCCCACCTCGATCACTCCTTCGCTCTCTGTGCGCCCCCCTCACTTCTCCCTACGCGCACACACTCTCCCAGCCTTGGACACCCCCGCCCCACCCCCCCAAATGCAAACCTGGGAGGGAACGCGCCCCGCGTAGTCCTCCTGCTGCTCCTCCTCCTCCCTCCTCCCTCCCGCTCTGTCTGTCTGTCTGTCTGCCTGCCTGTCTCTATTTCTCGCTCTCTCTGTC
>PVLA01016063.1:0-22275 GCA_004027455.1 Hydrochoerus hydrochaeris
CTGTTCATTTATTGAAAAGAACGGTTTGTGCTTATATTGTTTGATCAAATTTTTACGGCTATATTTTATAATCTGACTACACAGAAGATAGCAATATATAACATGTTAACCATTGTTAATCTGTTATTATCTTGTATTAAAATTCAATATCATTATTTTTATTGTTTTTCTCTTTAAAATTTAAAAAATAAAAGAATGGGTTTAATACTTACAGAGTAACCAGTGAGTGCTTTTTTTTGTACACCATACAATACATCTGGAACTGAAACATATAAAAGAAGCCAAATCTCTTGACTTCATTTTTTATACTCTATATAATTCAATGCTGTCGTTTAGTTTCTGATCTATGTCTATTAGCTTCAAATAAACAAACATTTTGTTATTGTATAAATCAGATACATTTATACATCAAGCCATCTCTGGACATTAACACTGTTTCCTAAGTTTATAAGAGATTCTCATAAGGAAAAAAAGAGATTTAAAAACACAACATCTGTGGAAATCAAGATGCAGTCATCGGCATCAACTACCAAACAAGAGGTACAGCCAAAGAAGTAGCAAGAAAGTATCTTTTAGCATTAACTTCTCGTAACATTGATCAGAAAGAATTCTGCCAAAATCATAGCTGTCCAGAGTCATTGAAACATAATCTACCAGGCCTCCAGTAACATCTCAGTTTTCTCTAGGCCCACCCATCCTTAACAACTTTGTGCCTTTTATCTCTGCCAGGTTAGAGATCATTCAATTAGTGTTGTTGACCCAACATGGATGCCTTTTTTCCTGCTCAGCTCTTACCCATATACTCTCTACCATGTGCTGCTCAGCGTTTTCACTTCCAATCTGACCACAATGACTACTCAAGGAACTCATTGGGGCCTATCACCACCCATATCTGGCCTGAATCAGCCAAGACCTCTGCCCAAATATTGAAGAACTGACTCTATAGTAGAGTGATAGAGGGCTAAGGAAACAAGGAGAGGCCAGTTCAGCCTCCGTTCTGCACATGAGTCATCTACTCTGCTAAAAGATGAACTCTTTACAGAAACTTGCTGAAAAAAAGGCCATTGGCATTTCCTCCTGTACCACATGTGTCTATTACTTTGACCCCTACCCCTGTTTCGCACCTTATCACAGGGATAGTGTACAATGATGTTCCCAAAGAAGACAAAGAATACATGGTTCTAGCCTCCCCAGCATATCATGGGTCTAAGCCATTCCCTCCTTCCAGCCACATTTTACCCTTGGGAACAACACTGCCCTGCTCTTGGCTGTCTATTTCCCTTTGTCTGGTGTACTCATGACAGTGAACTCTGATTTCACAAACCATTCTCTTTATTTGTATTTTTGCCTGAGTAAATTCTTTGGCAGTCTACATCTCCGGGCTCTGCAATACACTCTCACATTGCAACCAGAGTCTTATGCTGGTTCAGCTCAGGGTGGATGGTAGAAGTTCTCTTGGGCATGTGTACAGCCCTGCAAGATAAAGCACAGGACACCAAAGTCAGCTTATTAAACCCTTCCAGCATAGTGACTAACCCAGTGCCACAAGACTGAGACTTCTCTCTGGAGAAAAACACTGATTCATTTCTGAGAACTCCACTCCCATGACTCCACCTCTACCACTGCCACACTGTATACCAAACCTCACTCTGAATTTCAATGAGGACAAAGCACATTCAACCCATACTTAGGCCATCTCTGTGGTAAGGTGGTATTGGAAGCCATCTGGGGAGTTAGGCAGGGAATCCTACACTAATTGGAGGAGGTATTTCAGGCAGGGAGGAAGGCCCAGCTAAGGGACCAAGCTTGGCCTGATCACAAAACAGAGTGGCTGGGGATGCAGCTCAGCAGCAGACCACATGCCCAGCATGGCCAGGCCTGATCTTCCACCCCCAGCTCTAAAAGAACAGAACAGTGGCCCACAGAAGGGATAGAGTTTGGCTCAGGTGATAGTTGAAAGTCAAAAGGAGAAAAAGATTGGTGGGAAATGATGAAATCTCTTGAATTTTCAGGTATTCTCAAAGTATTGGGTGGCAGGACATGTCAAAGACAAATAGCTACTTAAAGACAGTCTCCTTCAAAGACAACTGGAACTTCAGGGCCAGAGAATGAAAGCAAAAACTGAGAGTTCCTGGAACAGCTCTCCAGGATATCAGCTCCAGGGAGACCACAGAGCAGATGTGATGAAAGCTGGGATGGCCTGGAGCTATGAGGTTATGAGGGTTCCTTCCCCGTCCTGCCTTGACACACGCTAGATGTCAAGGT
Source organism: Hydrochoerus hydrochaeris (assembly GCA_004027455.1). Taxonomy (NCBI): domain Eukaryota; kingdom Metazoa; phylum Chordata; class Mammalia; order Rodentia; family Hydrochaeridae; genus Hydrochoerus; species Hydrochoerus hydrochaeris. Next base: position 2,266 of record PVLA01016063.1, read on the forward strand.
TTTAGTTCATCTCTGGATTATTGGAAAAACTCCATAAAGTCAGCCAGAGGCATTGTGGTGCATGCCAATAATTTCAGCACTCAGAGAAGCTGAGGCAGGAGGATTACCAATTCAAACCCAGCTGGGAGAATTTAGCAAATTAGAGAAAACCTTTCCCAAGGTAAAATTTTAAGAGTTAGAGACATAGCTCAGTACATAATCCCTTATTTCAATACCCAGTTTTGTTTCCACAAAAAAAAATTCACAAAGTCATAATCATATTAACAGTAAGGTCACAAAAGGTATGGGAAGCTGACACAAACTTTCAATCTGGAATATAATTTTGTTGTTCAAGGTGTTGGAAATTTTTGTTTTAATTTGGGTCTTTTCTTTTCTTTTCTTTTCTCTTCTTTTTCCATACAGAGCCTTACTATGTAATTCATACTGAACTTGAATTTACTATGTGGTCCTAGGTGTCCTCAACTCAGGGCAACACTCTGGCAAAGCCTCCTGAGTGCTATGATTACAGAAGTGTGCCACCACACTCCACCTCTGATGGAGTTTAATTGTGTACTTTTGGTCCTTTCCTCAGGCAGGTTTCCCTTTGATTGTATATCTTAAGCTGCTCAGGTCCCCTGACCTTGGGCAGAGCCCTAAGAAGGAAAAATGGAAGAGCCAGAACCTTTATTGACCCTGCAGTTTATCTTCTTGCCAACACACTTAACTCCCCTCCCACATCCCCAAGCCATTCCCCCCACTCCTGGATCTGTCAGACATATGCACTCCTTGCCCCACTGTGACCCCAGAGCAGCTATAAAAGGACACCAAGCTGGGAAGGAGTACCTGCCACCTACACTATGAAGCTGGCTACTCCTCTTGTGATGCTTGGGGCTGCCTTGCTCAGGCACAAGTGGGTGCTTGGAACATGGCTGTCTGGGATGTGGGTTCTCCTGGGGTTCTGACCCCTTTCAGGGAAGTTCTGATCATGCTGGATGGGAGTGGGGATGAAGGTGTCCTAGTAACAATCTTGACGGGAGGCTCAGCTTGTGTTTGTGTCTAGATAGTGACATTTGCCCAGCTGTGAAAGAGGATGTTGACTTATTCTTGCATGGAACATCTGATGAGTATGATAGCTTCATGAAGAAATACATAACAGACCCTGCAACATTGGCCACCTCTAGCTCTCTTAAACAATGTTCTGATGACAAGTTAACAAAAGAGGAAAAGGAGAATACATCCAGTGCATTGGTGAGTCTGCCAGTGTGTTTGTGTTCCTGTGCCTGTCTAGGGATCTGTCATATTGGGGGTGTGAAGCACAATGAGGAGGATTCTGTCACCTTTCTACATGGCCCTTCTGTGAAATCTAGAAGGAAAAAACAACCTGACATATGAAACATTACAGTTAATGGAGCAGATGCCACCTATAGAAGGAAGAACTGAGATGCAAACAATGCAGTCTTTAAGCTTTGGGGTGGGCCAATGGTGCTCAGCTCTGCCATACCAGCCTGAAAGTTTTTATTCATTTCTTTCTTTCTTTTTTAAGATTTCTAGGAGACTCTGTTATAGGGTCCTGACCTAGATCCCCGATCTCCCAAATGAGTGTATGGTGGAGGTTAAATAAAATGAGACAAATAGTATGATTTCAGAGCACTGGGAGGATCAAAACCCTTTAATAAAGCTCAAGGCTCTGAGGGCTAAGACAAAGACTTCTCTGGATCAGTCACTTTTTATAGATCCAACAAGGGGTGGACAAACTGAGGAAAGTTCAGGCAATGAGCAGGACCTTGGGAGTCTTCAAAGACTTCTCCAAGTAGTAGATTATGCCAATTTAGGAGAACTGTTCTATCTCCAGGATAATATTATGGTAGGAGAAAATTCATCCAGCTGTAGTTTCTATCTTGTTAATTGAGGTTGGAGCCAAGTGTCTGCAGCTGTGGCCTTATCTTACCCTTTGAGGTGTCTTTGACCTCATTGTTTACTACAAACCTTAGCCAAGATCAGTGTCTGCAGCTGTGGCCTTATCTTACCCTTTGAGGTGTCTTTGACCTCATTGTTTACTACAAACCTTAGCCAAGATCAGTGATTCATAGAGGTTCACTTACTATGAATAAGCTCCCATCACCAGGCAAGGGGCCGAGGCCTAGGACAGACTCACAGATAAACATAGGAAGCCAATTAGTAAAATTCTAATCCTGCTCAGAACCGCTTTGTAATGGTCTCCAACACTCTGTCCCATGGCACCTCCCAGCCTCTGTGTCAGACTTTCAGCTCTAATACTCATGACCTCTGCATCTCTAGCACATGAGTCTGGAGCCTCTTCAAACCAACAACACTGGATCCTGCCCAACTTCTAAGTGTTCAGCTCCCATTTCTACCTCTAAAACTCTCAGTTTTCCATGTGTCCTGCATCCCAAAGAGGCTCCTTGTGGATCATGTGCCAGGAAAGGAGACAGCTGCCACAGCCCTCCTCCTGCCTTCTCCAGCCTAGAACCTCATGTGGAGAATTAGAGGGAAGCCTCTGTCTCCTTTCCCAAGAGATTCTGAGGACAGGTTATTCCACTGTCCACAAGTATGAGGGGTACAACTAGGAATTTGACTCACATTGGTTCAAACTAACTCTGCCAGCTCCTTCTCAGCAGTGCCTTTGCTCTCTGACCCACATCATGCCACACCTCCATAACAAAGAGTAACCTCCCTCCTCTTCTTGTTGGAGTGTGGCCTCAGATAGCCCTTGGAACACTCTGATGGTGTGGGAGACTGGGACCCATTTGTTTTTATCTCTCTAGATCAAAATTCCACACTTCAAATTCAACCTCACGATCCTCCCAGGAAGTGTCCAGTAAGTGTTCAGGTGCCTGATGTCTCTTTCACCCTTGAGACCTCACTAAGTTCCCTGACATTCTCTTTGTGGGAGAAAATATACTCAAGCCCTTACTGTTAAATGATCCATCCATGCCTAAAGACCCACAGAAGCCACCTGCCTGATCACTAAGTAGACTCAGCAACCTGCCACATCAAGGTGTCTGACTAGAGGATTCCAGCAATAAAAGCTTTGCAATTCACAGGAGAGTCTTTACTCATTGCCTACAGGGTGGGCATTGGGTGAGACTGGGAAGAGACATGGCAAGGACAATCAGTGTGATATTTACCAGAGCTGGTTCTGATTAGGGTCAGATGTTCCTCCACTGAATTCAGTGGGTGGAGGCAGGGGGGATGAGAATCACAGCAGCCAAAGTGTCTGATCTCTTCTGTGGATCAGTATCCCCTCTCAGCACTCAGATTGCATCCCCTCAGCAATCTTAAAACATAGGAATACTCCTCTTAATCTTGAAGGTGAGTAAATTCAGACTGGGAGAGGTAAAATGTGTTTACCTCTAGTTACACACTAGTTCTGCACAGCAGATTCTGCTCCCTCTACCTACTTCTGGACACACAGGCTCATTGTATTCCTATCCATGTGCTCTAATCCTTCTTGGTGTGGCTGATTCCCACTCAGAAAATGGAAGTAATAACTCCTCTCTCAAGGATTGTAGTGAGGCTAAAATGGAATAATGAGTGACAAAGGGCTGCTGCTTCCAGTGCCTAACAGGACTAAGAATAAAGGGTTAAGGTATTAGTGCAGAAACTGGCCAGGATCAGGAAAAATTCCTTAATTTCTGGGCCTCAATATACCCTAATTCCAGCCATCTAGTTGTGGCCTTCATTGCCTCCCAATTGGCTCTAACACAGAGTTGGTACCCAGGTCTTAAAATTTCAGAACCCATCCCCTGGTTCTGCACTCTGGCCATGACTCTGCATGCTTCCTCAGAAACTGCAGCCCCCTCTCAGTCTTCTCTTAGCCTTGCCCCTGCCACTACTCTTACAGCTCAGTCAGCTGGAGATTCCCAAACAAGGCTCTGCAGACACAAAACAGGGCTCTATCTAGGACTTTAGAACAAATCGCTGTTGGGATAGCTAACTCATTCAGAGACACCAGCCTTAATTTTTGCCCTGGGCACTGTCCCTAATTAGCTAATCATCTCTCATTTGCTTCACCTCTTAAAATCTTTGCCAACTCTCATATTATCATACTTAGAACTGTTTCCAGTTTGTGAAGACTTGGAAACATAATCAAACCATACTCAAAGAGAGCAGGTGTCCACTTTGTCCAAAGTGAGGCTTCACACTGTCTGGTATCCAGTGCTTCTCATCTCCAGTGTCTGGATGGAGGCTGCTTCTGAAATGGGGGAGTCCTGACTTTGTAGCAGCTAACTAGGGAGCATAGAAACCAGAATGCTTTTGGGCAGAGGCCATCTCATCACCCCCAACATAAAGCCAAGAAGTGAGTAAAGCTCCAGAGTTTGTATGGGCCAGGGATGGAGCTCAGTTGTACAGCAGTTGCCAAAATTCCACCCAGCCCCAAGCTTGATCCTCAGCACTGCAAAAATTTTCTTAAAATTTGGGCCTTCCACAAAGAACTTTACTATGTAGATGTATTTGGTGTGTCAGGTGCCACAATGACAATGTCTTGTGCAATGGCTCACCCTGACATGCACTAAGTACAAGGTGGGAGGGATACTTTATCCACAGATAAGGAGGAAATGATGGGTTGGTAGTGTGAATTCAACCTGTATCTCCCAAAAGGAAAAAAAATCTCTCTCTCTCTCTCTCTCTCTCTCTCTCTCTCTCTCTCTCTCTCTCTTTTATATATAGATAGATGTTGATATAGATATATTTGTTTATGTGTATATATGTGTGTGTGCATATATATAATAGATAGATAGATAGATAGATAGATAGATAGATAGATAGATAGAGCAAAATGATGTATACATACTTCAGGAAAAGAAAAAGTTGCATAAGTATTTTATTACTAAATTTATTGACATGTCATGAGATTAGCACAAGATAACTTTAGCCTCTACAATTACAAGGGAAGTTCAAAGTGGTGGTCATTAGCTTCCAGACATTTATTAGTATGGTGAACTGCTACTTGAATAACTTGTTCATTAAGAGTGCTGCACATGCATTTTTAATTTCTTCTCTAAGGGCCAGCAGTGTAATGGGTTTTCTGTGATATCCTGTAGGGTTCCCCATATGAGGATAACACAATTTGTTGAAGAACATCATGATATTTTTCTTTTCCTGAACTTCTGCTGTTCACCATACTAATATATTTTTCCCTCTTCCCTTAATGGCTGCTTCCTGCCTGCCTTGCCAACAGCTGTTTCTCCTCTGCCATGCTGCTCTGTCTTGAAACCAGCTGACTATGGACTGAAACCTCTGAAAACTGTGATTTAAAATAAGCCTTTCCTTTATAATTTCTATGTATTGGTTATTTCATCTCAGGAATGAGAATGTAACTTAGACACATGCCAAACCAACACTCCATGAATATTCAAGAGCCAGGCGTGGTGAGGCATGCCTATAATCCCAGCCCTGAAGCTGGTGCAGGAGGATTGCTTTGAGTTTGAGACCAGTCTAGGCTACATAGTGATTTCAAGGCCATCTTGAAATACATAACAAAACTTTCTCTCAAAAAAAAAATGAAATGAGAAGGAAAGAAAATGTTCAAGAATATACTATTGTTGAACAGATCTGTTTGCACTCTCACTGCTTTAGTGCCTACTTTGTGTGCTTTAATCCTGTAACTTGAATAACTATTTCTAGGAGAACAATGTGTAATGTATCAACTAGTGATTTCTTACTATTTATCTTCTTTTCTTGAAATTCTGTAATATTTCTATCTTTTTCCTGTTTTTTTCTCTTTAAATAAAAAAATGAAAAAAAATCCTAGACATAAACAATGGAGTCAACAAAGCCAAAAAGTCAGACAGAATGAATATACCAAACAAGATAAAAAGATAAACAGTAAAAAAGAACAACAAAGAAGTCTTCAACAGAAAATGCAATGAATAAATCAATTCCTTTCCATAATGACTCTCAATGTTAATGTACTCAATAGCAATTAAAGGACACAGACCTGGATCAAAAAAAACCAGAATCTAACAGTATGTTGCCCTCCTAAATCTCAGCTAATCCAAAAAGATATTTATACACTAAAAGTCAAAGAATGGAAGCAATGTTTCATGCACCAGGACCCTAAAAGCAATTAGGGATACAAATTTTACTCTCAGACAAAGTAAACTTCAGGCTGAAAATGATCAGCATGTTAGTTACTTTTCTCATTGCTGAAAAAAAAAAATACCTGACACTCAAAGTTAAACAAAGAAAGGTTTATTTCAGCTTGCAGTTTACAGAGGTTTCAGTCCATAGTCAGCTGTTTCAAGGCAGAGTGTCATGATCCTGGGGGATCATAGGGAAGAAACAGTCCACAAGATGGCAAGCAGAAGGCAGTGAGCCTCAAGCATCAGCAGAGAGTCTGTTTTCCCCTTTATCCCATCCAAACTACAAATTTTTGGATGGTAACACCCACATACAGGGTGGGGCTTCTGTCTTCAGGAAATCCACTCAGACACACCCAGAACTATGCTAATTCTAATCAGTGCATTAATTTAGTACTACACACCCTTCATAACAGTATTGCACACTCCACATCCACCATCATGCAATCATGACCCAGCCACCTCCTGTAAGCCCCACTTATGAGCTTGTGAGACTTAGGGGAACACTAGATACAAGCCATATAATCAGAAAAGACTAAAAACATCACTCTATACTACTTAAGGGAATAATCCAACAAAAAGAGATAACATTTGTACATATATATGTGCCAAATGCCATAGCACATATCTTCATAAAATGAATACAGCTGGACATAAAACATTAAATAACAATAACACAATCATAGAGGGTGACCTTAATGCCCCACTTTGGTCAAGAGACAGATCAACTGGTGAATAACAATCAGGCCTCCTAGAGGGAGCTGAATGTGATCAGTAAGAAAATTTAAAAAGAGAGCACATGGAGATTTGGAAAACAGCAAATTCTGTTTAAATTTGGAGTCAGACTAGAAAAGACTGTTTAAATTTACTTGATTATTAAGGTGCTTAGAGTGAAGCCAGGGTTCTCAGTATGAATGAACCCAGCCTGAGCAAACTTATGCCTGCTGCCTTGGTTGAGACTCAATAAATCTTGTGACCATAATTAATTCAGATTGATCCCGGCAGCTGGGTGCCTGCTCAGCCCCCTTGGCTCACTGGACTGGGCTCCAGAGGTTTCACAGGTTTGAGTGAAACTGCTCCTAGTGACCTTCATTCAACAAGGGGAACCAGACCAACCAAAGGGGGAGCCAAGCCGGCACTGTGCACCACAAGGTGAGTTACAGAACATCAGCACAGACCCAGAAAGGTTTGGGACTATCAATACTGGTGGCTTGGTGCCTGCCAATCCTGCTTGGCTCACTGGACTGGGCTCCAGAGGTTTCACGAGTTTGAGTGGACTGTGCCCAGTGACTTTCATTCAACCAAGGGAGCCAGGCCTGCTGAAGGGGGAGCCAAACTGGTGCCACACTGCAAGGTGAGTTGCAGCTTGCCAGGGCAATCCCAGAAGGGATTGGGACCATCAATCCCAGAGACTGAGTGCCTGCCCAGCCCCCTTGGGTCATTGAACTGGGCTCCAGAGGTTCTGTGGGCTTGAGTGGACTGCACCCAGAGACCTTCATTCAACCAGGGGATCCAGGCCTGCCAAAGAGGCAGCCAAATGGCACAGCACCATGAGGTGAGTAGCAGCTCGCCAGGGCAGGTCTGGAAAAGTATGGGACCATCAATCCTGGAGACCAGGTGCTAGCCCAGCCCCCTTGGGTCATTGGACTAGGCTCCAGAGGTTCCACAGGCTTGAGTGGACTGAGCCCAGCAACCTTCATTCAGTCAAAGAACCAGGCCATCAAAGGGGGAGCCAAGCTGGTGCCACACCATGAGGGAAAGCTTTGGAAAATTGCTGCTGGAAACACAGAAATACAGGAAAATTACAAAATGAAGGACCAAAATGCAGTCTCAAACCTCCAGTCCATCCCAAGAAATAGGAGCCATATACATAGAAGAAAATACTACACATACACCTGAAATGTATAAAATGATATCAACTGAAATAAAGAAGCAAGTACAGGAAGCTATGAGGGAACTCAAATCAGAAATATTCTCCCAGGTAAAAGAAGAAATGATGCAAGTAGTGAAAGAAATACTGAATGCATCCAACAAAGACACAGCTAAACAATTAGAGGAACAAAGAAAAATGATACAATCCCTGAATGAACAGTTTAAGAGGCAAACAGATTACATTAAGCAGATTCAAAGAGATATACAGGAAATCAAAAACTCTAATGAAAGTTGCAAAAATCGCCTCAACAAAAGTGAAGATAGAATCTCAGACCTCGAAGATAAGATTGCACCTAGTGAACAGAAAAGAAAAGATCTTCTAACAATAACAAGAAATCAGGAAATAATAATTCAACAGCTGCAAGATGATGCAAAGAAAAACCATACAAGAGTAACAGGGATAACAGAAAAAGAAGGGAACAACACAAATGATATCAAGATGCTATTTACAGAAATAATACCTGAAAACTTCCCAAACATGAGAATGGAAACTGACATACCAATTAGTGACATACCAATAGAACTCCAAATAGCCATATCCAAAACAAAACTACACCCAGACATATAATAATCACCATCCCAGAAATCCATCATATGAACAGAATATTAAAAGATGTTACAGAGGAAAGACAGGTCACCTATAAAGGAAAACCTATCAGAATCACAGCAGACTTCTCAACACAAATAATGAAGTAAAGAAGAGCATGGAGTGAAGGTTTTCAGATCCTAAAGGAAAACGACTTCCAACCCAAACTGATGTACCCTGCAAAACTGTCCTTCAAAATGGATGGAGAAGTAAGATACTTCCATGAAAAGAACAGCTGAAGAACTTCATTGATCCGGCCCATGGATCAGTCTGTGGGTCTCACCTGGAGGGGAAAAATGGGGAGGGAAGACAGGGCAAGAGGAGAGAGAGACAGAGACAAGTTGAGGGATTCCAATCAAGACTCGTTTATTGAGGAAGTGTCCCTGGTTTAAATAGAAGTGGAGGCAGGAAGTTATCAAGCACGGATAGGTCATTGTCATATCCTGGGTCAGGTGGGAGAGGATCATGGGAAATGTAGGCTGACACACCGGATGCCCACAGGAGGGAGAGATGGGGTGGCAGCAGTGAAGCTATCCTGCCACTCCCTACATCTCCTCCCTTATCACTTTATAGGATTATGGCAGGCCCTGTGAGGACAGCACCTGTCTTGGGTCAAGGACTCTTTATATGAATCCAACCAGGCCTTACCCATCATGGGCCTGCAGGACAGCAATTGGTCCTGTGCCTATCTTAGGTGGCCAGTGGCATAACATATGTGTCCTAGTTGCCTGTCTCTGGCTGCCTGTCCAGTGTCTCAGGGAAGTTGGCCCACATCATCTTATGGGTCATTTGTGGGGGTTGTTTCCCACCAAGTTTGTTGATCTGCCATCTCTAATTGATGATAATGTACCTGAATGGGCTTGGCCAGGAACATGTCAACCCTATTATTAAGGAGTGTCATGGTCCTTTGGAAAATGCAGGGGCCTACAGTAAGAAGCAGTAGCAAGGCAGCCAGTGGGCCTAATAAGGGCGCAATGTAAGGAAAAAGGCCTCCCCACATGGAGGAGAGGGAGGTTTCTCCTAGGTGGTCTCTTTCTCTGTTTTTGAGGTGGTCTCTCAACTTTGTCATGGAATCTTTGATGATGCCCGAATGGTCAGCATAGAAGCAGCATTCTTCCTTGAGGGCTGCACATAGTCCTCCTTCCTTTAAAAATAAAAGGTCTAGCCCTTGTGTGTTTTGTAAAACCACTTCAGATAAGGAGGTTAAGGACTCCTGTAGAGCTGTTATAGAAGTCTCTATCTCCTTCAAATCTTGGTCTATAGCTGTTTGTAATTGACGTAGGTGTTGTTGTCACATGACTAATGCTGAGGTTCCTGTTCCTATACCTGCCATAACTCCCATCCCCAGGAGTATAGCTAAGGTCAATGATACTGGTTCCCGTTTAGACCTATAATCTGGGAAGCCTGGAAGAGGTAATATCCAGGATGGTACACAATGCGAGGAAAAACATTCACAAGGATACAATAGTCAGCTGACATATTGAAAACAGTCGCTACGCAGGGAGTGAGGCCAGTATTACAGGCCCAAAATGTCCCGGGAGATGGAATGATATATTTACCCTTGTTGAATGATTGGTGAAACCAGGCACGTAGAGGCTTATATTTACTGGGCCAGTTACTGGGCTGACCAAGGCAAGTTCCTTGTCCTGAGACATCAGGGAGGGTCAATTTATGAACTTGGGACCATAAACATTGGCTTGAGTCAGAGGAAGTATTGAAGGACACATTGAGGGCTTTTCCTTTGTAATATAGGGGAGGGGCACTTAGACATAACCAACAAGATTGAGTTAAATCAGGCTGTAAATGGTTTAAGGCGGTGTATGCCCCTACAATCAAATTAAACAGGTTAGAACTTGGACGTAGGGGGGTGGGTGTAAGACCCAATTGGTTTATGGGGGTTAAAGTGGATGGGAAGGCACAGGAAGCCTCTAGGGCTAGGTGGCTTATGGTGGTACAGGGGGGGGTTTTTTGGACAGTGGCATTGATGCTCCCTCTGGATGGCACTAGGGCAGGATTTGGGCCTATGGGCATGGCTAGAGTCTGTATAGGAGCCTTTTTTATGAGAATAAGACCACCCCTGTCTAGGCCGTGCTCATGATATCGAAATCCCCAGGTGTGCCACATCAGCCAGCCAGCTTCATCAGGAGTGGTGATGGTGAGGTCTAGATACAATCTTCTCTTCCTCCTTCCCAATAACTGAGTGGGTGGCAACCTGATGGCCCCCACCTTAACTTGAGGTGTCTATCAGGAAAGGTGGGTTGCCATCCTGATGCAACTGTTTCACAACCCCAGTAGGCACAGTAGTAATCCCCTGGGGAGTTACAGTATGATCTACCTTCTGTTGTGGCAGGACAAAGATAGACTGGTAATCTATTGTGGCATGGATCAATAGGCGCAAGCTTACAGGATGTGATCTGAAAATTTGGATTTCCTGATCCTGTCCAGGTCGAAACCTCCTGTTGGTCGCTCCAGCAAGTAATTGTCCACTTCCAGGGTTGATGGGAATTGCCATCTGCTAGATGTAGTTGTGTCAAGAGTCTGACGATGGCCCATAAGGCTTTGGGAGGTTGTATCATCTGTAAGAGAACACAGGGGGTTGTGCCTCAGGAAAGGATATTATTCCTGGGCGTCGCATAGAGTCTTTGATGAAGGGCTGTCTACTTGTTTTATGAGGCATTCAGGTAGCCATCTGGCCTCTTTTTCCTGTTTGGAATAAACACAGACTGAGCCTCGTCCCCAGATAAGAACAGGGTCAGGGCCATTCCATGCATTGGTCGTTAGGTCTTTCCATAACACAGATGCAAATTGCATTTGTGTCTGTGTATGCCAGAAATGAGACACCACAGAGCAACCTGAAGCATCCAAGGACAAAAAATTTAAAATGAAGAGAGCATGTGAAAGGATATTTCTGGGGGATCCTTGAGTAGGGTACCATGTTCCTCCTTTTATTTTATCTATAATGGACTTAAATGAGCGATGTGCACGTTCAACAATGCCCTGTCCTTGAGGATTGTAAGGTATACCTGTAGTATGAAGAATATTGAGGCACTTGCAAAATTGAGCAAAGGAGGTGCTGGTATAGCCAGGGCCATTATCGGTTTTGAGCTGTTGAGGGCATTCCAGAACCGAGAAGGCTGACAGCATGTGAGCTATAATATGTTTAGTAGTTTCTCCAGTTTGGAGGGTGGCAAAGATGAAGCCACTATATGTGTCAATAGTTACATGTATATATTTTAGGTTACCAAATTCGTTGAAATGAGTAACATCCATTTGCCATAAAGCGTTAGGGATTAGGCCTTTTGGATTGACACCTAAATGTTGAATGGGTAAATGAATGGCACAAGAGGGGCAGTTTTTTACAATCTGTCAAGCTTGTTCTCGGGTAATTTTATGGAGAAGGCAGAGAGTTTGGGCATTAAGGTGATGCAGCTGATGAGTCTGTTGGGCCTTGGAGTTATCTGTGGGCTCAGAGTGGGTCATAAAGACTTGTGCGCGTGTGGCAGCATCAGCCAAATGATTTCCTCGGGTAAGGGGCCCAGGGAGGTTGGAGTGGGCTCGTAGGTGACCAATAAAGAACTTATGGTAACGGAGCCATATGATATCCTGTAATCGTTTAAATAAATTTGTAGCTGGAGAAACATGGTGGATAGCAGCAACAGTTTCTAGTAATGGAACAGACTGAGCAAGGTAAGCACTATCGGTGAACAAATTGAAGGATTGGTCGGGGTAAGCAGTGAAAACTGCGATAATAGCCTGTAGTTCCACCAGCTGGGCAGAAGAGGTATCTATCTGGAAGGTAAAGGCGTTGTCTTGAGCCACATAAGCAGCCCTGCCGGAGCCCTGCCGGAGGAGGAGCCGTCAGTGAATAACACTTGGGTGTTGGGGATGGGTTGTGAAGCTGTGATCTTAGGGAATACGAATGAGTGAAGGTCGGCAAAATCAATCAACTTATTTTGGGGGTAATGGTTGTCAATGGTCCCTGAAAAGGAGGCTAGGGCAATAGGCCACACCTCTGTTGTCTGGAGTAGCCAGTCCATTTGGTCCTTAGTAAAGGGCTGGGTGATAATGTCTGGCTCTTTGCCAAAATAACATTTTCCTTGTTTTCTGCCTTGAATTATTAGATCTGAAACTGATTGGTAGTAGGGTAGGAGTGTTCTTTTTGGGGAAACTGACAGGTGGATCCACATGAGGGGAGCCTGTTGCCAGAACACTGCTGTGGGGCAAAGCTTTGTGTTAAAGATGAGAAGTTGTAAAGGCTTATCATAATCTATGAAGGAAACAGTTTGTTGAGCAATAGCCTCCTCCACTATATTGAGTGCCTTTCTGGCATTAGGCATGAGCTGGAGGGGGGAGGTTGGGTCGATGTCTCCTCGGAGGATCTCATAGAGGGGTTGTAAATCATGTTTGGTTAATTTTAAATAAGGTAAAAGCCAATTAATGTCACCTAGAAGCTTTTGGAAATCATTAAGTGTCTGAAGGTTATCAAGTCTTAATTGGGGCCTTGGAGAAAGTACTTGAGTGCCCTGTAGCTGAAAACCCAAATATATATATGGGTCTGTAAGCTGGACTTTATTGGGCGCTATTTGGAGTCCAGCCTTTTGTAAGGCAACTTGCAGTGCCTGATAACATTGTAAGGTTTGATCTCTATTATCTCACGCCAAGAGGATATCATCCATATAATGAAGGATATATAGATTTGGACAATGATCTCTAACTGGTTGCATGGCAGTGGCCACAAAAGCCTGGCATAATGTAGGGAGTTGGCCATTCCCTGAGGGAGAACGCGCCATTGAAATCTTTGCACAGGAGCCTTAAAATTAGTAGATGGTAGACTAAAGGCAAAGCGTTTTTGATCTTGTGGATGTAGGGGAATTGAGAAAAAACAGTCTTTGAGATCTATGACAATTTTAAAGAATCCTAGGGGGATGGCACTGGGTGAGGGGAGCCCTGGCTGTAATGGTCCCATTTTGACCATGGTTTTGTTTATTGCCCTGAGATCTTGTAGTGGCCTCCATTTTCCTGACTTTTTTTGTATTACAAAAATGGGCATATTCCAGGGGGAATCACTTGGAATAATGTGGCCTGCATTTAGCTGGTCCTGCACCAGCTGTTGAGTGGCTGCAAGCTTTTCAGAGGTAAGGGGCCATTGATCGACCCAAACAGGGGTGTCTGATAACCATGTAATCTCTTTTGCATGGGCTGCAGGAGTGTCAATGACCCCTATTGAAAATGGCCTAGGCCGGCTTTTGGGAAATTAGGAGTTGGGGGAATAGGAATTTTGATGCCTGAGCTCTGTTTGCCTAAGCCTTGATTAGGGAGAAACCCATGATTAAGCATTTGTTTGGTGACTGTAGTATTAGGGCTGCCCATCAGCATTCCCATCTGGGTTAATAAATCCCTGCCCCACAGATTAAGGGGTAGTCCTGCGACGATATAGGGTTGTATGTGACCTTGATTATTTTCTTGATCTTTCCAGGTAAGAAGATTGGCACTATGTTGTGGATTTTTTGATTGTCCAATCCCTTGTAAATGAGTCATAGTGGTCTCTAAGGGCCATGTAAGGGGCCAGTCTTCTTTTCTGATAATAGTTACATCAGCACCTGTATCTATAAGCCCCGAGAAGTTTTTTTCATTAAGCAGTAGGGTCATGAGGGGCTTGTCTTTGGAAATGAGTTGGGCCTAATATATATCTGAAGACCCAAGTGATGAGTCTCCCCTATAGGAAGCCATGGTTGTATTAGGAGTTTGAACTAAGGGCAGCAGCACCAATTGGGCAATACGTTGTCCTTGAGTGATGGAAACCAGGCCAGAAACGGAGGATGCCATGATGGTAATTTCACCAGTATAATCATTATCTGATTCCTGGGACAACTTGTAAACCCTTTAGTATTGTGCTGCCATGCCCGAGAATTAACCCACATGTGTCATTGGGAATGGTGCCAAAAACCCCAGTAGGGATGGCTTGTGCACCCATGTCAGGAGTTAATACTGTGTTGGAGGTGGAACAGAGGTCCAGTCCTGCACTTCCTGGTGTGGCATGGAGGAGGTCTGAAATAGATTGTTTTGTGTTGGGTTGTTTTGTGCTGGGACAAACCTTATAGCCCCTGGGGCTTGTCCCCGAATCCCGTTTCCCTGCTGGGGGAGGGGGTTGTCATGAATGTCTACTTTTGATTTACAATCTTTAGCCCAATGATATCCCTTTTTGCATTTTGGACAAAGGTTTTTAGGGTTTTTCCTTTGTTTAGCATCTGGAGACTGTGGGGGTTTGGAGCAATCCCTGGCAAAATGGCCTATTTGGTTGCATTTAAAACATTTGCCATTATTAGTTTTTCCTCCTTGTTTGTGTGCGAGAAGAACCTCCTTTAGGGCTGCAGCCATAGCTAGGCCTTGGTGGTAGGCAGGGCCTATATCAGTGCACAGGCAAATGTAGCCTGAGAGGTCCTCTTTCTTTTTGTGTGGCCTGATTGCAGCCTGGCAGGCAGATGTTGCGTTTTCATATGCCAATTGTTTGATTAAGGTGGTGGTGTTTTCTGAGGAGCCAAAGAGGTGCTCAGCTGCCTGTAAGAGGCAATCAACAAAATCAGCGAAGGGCTCTTCCACTTTTTGTTTAATTTTAGTGAGAGAAGAGGTAACCTCTCCACTGGAAGGAAGTTTTCTCCAAGCCCTACAGGTGGCCGTATTAATTTGAGCAAAAAGGCCAGGATCATATTGCATTTGGGCTTCTTTTGTATTAAAGCTGCCAGTTCCTGCTAGCATGGGGAGGGTCCAGGGGTTTTGTCTAGCAGCATTATCATTAGCTATGATTTCACATTGGTCCAGAAATTCAGATTTCCAAAGCAAATAGTGGCCTCCCGAAAGAGAGGCTTTGGCCAAAACCTTCCAATCATTTGGAATAGTCCAACCTTATGTCATGGAATCCAGAACAGCAAGGGTGAAGGTAGCTGTGGGGCCATATTGAGTGATGGCTGTTTTTAATTCCTTGAGAGCAGCTACTGTGAAAGGCATATGGATCCTAACGACCTGTGGGGCTGGTGGCATGGTGCCATCTTGCACATCAGCATTATGCAGAGTGCCATTTGGTGGGGGCAGGGTTGTTTCCGTTACCAGAAATGCCATGGCGGGAATGCCATGTGGCTTTGGGGGGCCCATTTGCAAAGTTTGAAGTTGTAAAATGAGCCTTTGTTTTTCTTGTTCAAGTTGGACTTGTTGTTGTAAATCATGAATCTCAGTTTCTAAAGTAAGGAGGGCAGAAGATAGACCGGGCGGCCCTCAGAGGGCAGGTGGGGGTTTAATTGATAATGCAGGGGCTACAAAAGGGGGATCATGATATTGAGCAGCCTCTTCTGCCAATTGTGACCAATCAACCTCCTGGAAATCAGAAAGGTCAGGATACATAGGTTGATATGGAGGAGGGAGCAGCAGTGCCATTTTGAGTATCAGGCAGGGCAGCGCCATTTTTGGAGTCCTCATGTACTCCAGAAAGAGGAAGTGGCAGTAAGTCACCATCTTGCAGTGGCTCTGGGATATCAAGGATCACAGAGCTAGGGGGACTGGGCACATTGGGTGCATCCCATGTTGGCAGTGGGGTAGGATTGTGGGAGGAGCACAATGCAGCTTCACACTGAGTTAGTATCTCATCAATTTGGGGATCTGCATGACGTTGAGTCAGTAATTCAGAAATTAGAGTCCAATATGCAAAAGAGGTCACTGGGACCTTTTCTGGACCAAAAACTCTATAGTAATCTTTAAGAGCATCACCTACTTTTTCCCATCATTTAGTATCAATGGAGCCCTCTGGAGGGAACCAGGGGCATACCTTATGTATAAATTGAAAGCATTGTAATAGATCCTTGGTTTTAACCTTTATCCCTCTCACCTTGAGGGCCTTACTAAGGCCGGCAATGAACAATTCATGTTCACTTAACGCTTGACCCATGTCTAAAGGAAAAAGGGAGTGGATTCTGTTCACTTACCGTGATTTGGGCGAGATGTCAGGCGGTCATCCACATAATCACAGGGATAAAATCCCGGAGCAGTTACTGTGGCCATGGATTTACTTTACTGAATGGTCCCATGTTGAGTTGCCCTCACTGGGTGAGGCCACGTTGGGCACCACTTGATCCAGCCAGCGGATCAGTCCGTGGGTCTCACCTGGAGGGGAAAAATGGGGAGGGAAGACAGGGCAAGAGGAGAGAGAGACAGAGACAAGTTGAGGGATTCCAATCAAGACTCATTTATTGAGGAAGTGTCCCTGGCTTAAATAGAAGCAGAGGCAGGAAATTATCAAGCATGGATAGGTCATCGTCATATCCTGGATCAGGCGGGAGAGGATCATGGGAAATGTAGGCTGACACACCAGATGCCCACAGGAGGGAGAGACGGGGTGTCAGCAGTGAAGCTATCCCACCACTCCCTACACTTCCTGATCACCAAACCAAACCTACAAAGAATATTGAAAGACATTCTAGATACAAATAGGAAAAAACCACTAAGCAAGACCAACAATTAAAAAGTATGGAAAGCTAAGATACAACATCAGAAACATAACATGTCAACAATAAACCAATATATGACAGTTATAACCATTAATGTAAATGGCCTCATTTCATGAATTAAAACAAACAGACTGGCAGAATGGATGAAAAAACAACATCCAACCATATGCTGCATACAAGAAACTCATCTAACCCAAAAGGAAACTCATAGACTGAAAGTCAAAGGATGGAAAACAATACTCCATGCAACAGAAACTCAAAAAAAGGCAGGGGGAAACTATTCTGTTTGCAGACCATGTGAACTTCAAACCAAGAATGGTCCAAAGAGATAAAAAAGGTCACTACATACTACTTAGGGAAAAACTACGAGAGGAAGAGATAACAATTTTAAATATGTTTGCACCAAATTCCAGAGCACCCAACTACACAAAGTAAGTATTAACAGAAATGAAAAATCAAATAGGAAATAACACAATTATAACAGGGGACTTTAACACACCACTGACACAAAGGGATAGATCTACTAGACAAAATCAGCAAAGAAATAACAGAACTGAATCACACCTGTGAACAAATGGATTTGATAGACGTATACAGTGTTCCATCCAACATCAGGATATAAATTCTTCTCACAAGTACATGGGACAATCTCCAAAATAGACTATATACTAATCCACAGAACATATTTAAGTAAATGTGAAAGAATTGAAATTACCCTATGCATGTTATCAGATCATAGCACCAAGAAACTGGAAATTAATGATAAAAGTAACTGCAAAACCCCAACAAACATATGGAAATTAAATAATACACTTGAGCAATCAGTGGGTCACAGAGGAAATTAAAGAAGAAATTAAACAATATCTACAAGCAAACAAAAATACAAATACCACTTACTGGAACCTGTAGGATGCAATGAAAGTGGTCCTCAAAAGAAAATTTATTGCATTGAGTTCCCACATTAGGAAAACAAAACAAACACAAATAAACAACCCAATATTACACCTGAAACATCTAGAAAAAGAACAACCTGAGCCCAAAGCAAAAAGAAGGGAGGAAATTATAAAGATCAGGGTGGAAATTAATGCAATAGACTAAAAAAACAATTCAAAGAATCAATGAATCCAAGACTTGGTTCTGTGAAAGAATAAATAACATTGACAAGCCCCTAGCAAACCTAATTTTAAAAAGGAAGGAAAAGACTCAAATTCATGCAATACAGAATGAAAAAGAATAAATCATTACCAACCCTGTGCAAATACAGAAGATCATCAACACCTATTTCGAAAACCTCTACTCTCATAGGTTCAATAACACAGAAGAAATGCACAGATTCCTAGAAATATATGAACCACCAAAGCTGGATCAAGAAGATGTAAAACTACTGAATAACTCAATTTCTATTAATGAAATTGAAAATGTAATCAAGTCCCTACCAACAAAGAAAAGCCCAGGCCCAGATGGATTCACTGCAGAATTCTACAAGAAATACAAAGAAGACTTCATGCCAACACTCCTCAAACTCTTCAATGAAATCGAAAGGGAAGCAATTCTCCATAAGTCATTCCTGAAAGCAAATATCACTCTAGTACCAAAACCTGAGAAAGACCCAACTAAAAAAGAGAACTACAGGCCAATCTCCCTAATGAACATAGATGCAAAAATTCTCAATAAAATATTGGCAAACAGGATGCAGAAAATCATCAAGAAGATTATACACTATGACCAAGTAAGATTCATACAAGGCATGCAGGGATGGTTCAACATACATAAATCAATAAATGTAATCCACCATATCAATAGAGCCAAAAGCAAGAATCACATGATCATTTGTATAGATGCAGAAAAAGCTTTTGATAAGATCCAACACCCATTCATGATAATAACCTTACAGAGAATTGGAATAGATGGTCTTTACCTCAATATGATAAAGGCCATCTATGACAAACCAACAGCCAGTGTCATATTAAATGGCCAAAAACTGAAAGCCTTTATCTTGAAATCAGGCACATGACAAGGATGTCCCTTATCACTGCTCCTATTCAACATAGTACTGGAAATACTAGCCAGAGCAATTAGACAAGAGAAAGAAATAAAAGGAATAAAGAAAGGAAAAGAAGAAAAATTATCATTATTTGCATAAAAAATATGAAAAATATGAAAAGATGAAGTTAAACTATTTTTATTTGCAGATGACATGATATTCTACATAGAAGACCCCAAACTCCGTTGAAAGACTCCTGGATATAATAAATAAATTCAGCAATGTAGCTGGATACAAAGTCAATACTCAAAAATCAATAACATTTTTATACACTAACAACAAAATCACTGAGACAAAAATAAGAGAAGCCACACCCTACACACTAGCATCCAAAAAAATGAAATACTTAGGAGTTAATCTAACAAAAGATGTAAAAGAGTTCTACAGGGAAAATTATTATATCCTGAAAAAAGAAATTGAAGAGGACCTCAGAATATTGAAAGTCATCACTTGTTCATGGATCAGAAGAATAAATATTGTGAAAATGGCCATTATCCCAAAATTGTTATACACATCCAATGCAATCCCAATGAAAATACCACTAACAGACTTCATAGATCTAGAGAAATCACTCCTAAAATTCATCTGGAACCAGAAGAGACCTAGAATAGCAAAGGCAATTCTAAGCAGCAAAGCCAAGGCAGGAGACATCACAATCCCCTGACTTGAGGTTATACTACAAAGCTACTGTAATAAAATCAACATGGTATTGGAATAAAAACAGACCTGAAGATCAATGGAAGAGATTAGAAGATACAACTATGAACACACTCGACCATCTAATCTTTGATAAAGGGGCCAAGCATCTTCACTGGAAGAATGACAGTCTGGTGCTGGAAAAACTGGCTCTCCATATGCCAAAAACTAAAA
>PVLA01016064.1:0-20634 GCA_004027455.1 Hydrochoerus hydrochaeris
CTCATGGAGGAGGATTTACAAAATTCCTGTGAGACAACTGCCCTGAGACACTGGACAGGCAGCCAGAGACAGGCAACTAGGACACATATGTTACGCCACCAGCCGCCTAAGACAGGCACAGGACCAATTGCTGTCCTGCAGGCCCATGACGGGTAAGGCCTGGTTGGGTTCATGTGAAGAGTCCTTGACCTAAGACAGGTGCTGTCCTCACAGGGACTGCCACTCCCATAAGTGATAAAGGAAAAAATGTAGGGAGCAGCATGATAGTCTCACACATCTCTTCCTCCTGCGGGCATCCAGGTGCATCGGCTTACATTTCCCAAGCTAACTAAATAACAAGATTGAGATGTTAATTGATACCTATTGCCCTGAGCCTGGGGCACTTCCTGCTTGGAGTTGAGGTCAATTAAAACCTATTGTTTAGGATTGTCCCTACCTGGCCCTAAGCCTGGGGCACTTCCTGCTTGGGGCTGGCGGTTGCTGCCAAGGTTGGCAAATATATATTCCAGCTTCTAAAAAATAAAGGTGGATTCAGATTCACTCACAGACTGGTGTGCAGTGTCTTCTGTCTCTCACTTGCCGACTCCCTGTCCACCTTTGGGAAACCCTAGCCCTGCCACAGCTGGACTCCGGCAGTTCTTGAAATCTTTGGCTACAGATATGTTTTGAAGAGTTCTACTTATTCTGTCTTCCAGCAGATTTAGTGTTTCTGTTTTTAATATCTAAATGTTTAAGCCTTTTCAATTTTAATTTAATGCCTGGTGATAGACATGTGTTTAGTTTTAGTCTTCGGCATGTGGAATGTCAGTTTCCCCAGCTCCATTTATTAAAGAGGCTATTTTACTTCCAGGAAAATCATTTGATTCCTTTGTCACAGATAAGGTACTTTTTCATTGAATCTGGTCTATCTTATGTTATTCTTCTGTGAATCATATAGCAGCTGTTAGATTTATTTTTCATGGTCCCTTGCTATTTTTAAGAAACATTTCCTTTCATGATTACTAAACATAATCCTGCCTTCTATTTGTGATATTCTGTCCTCACATTGACTCATTCTGTTGTGTGTACTTTCAGTGGAATTTTTATTCACCTGGATATGTTTCAATCTGTTTCATTAACTCCATTGCTTTTCTTTGTTGGGCATTCATGGTTTCTATCATTTTCCTAAGCTCCTCTGTTTTTAAAAATCTGTATCTGCTCCAAAGTCACTTACTGTCTTTCATTATGGTCATGATCTCTGTAGTTATCCAAGAGATTATTTCAGATTTGATTATTTTCTAGAGCCTCATTCACCTTTATTACTTCTGCTATTTCCACTTCAGAGAGTTCAGGTGGGTGGCTTATGAATTGTTTCACCTCATCACCCTCTGGGTTTGCCTTTGGTGAGGTGGAAGCCTGGATTTGCATCTTGCTTAAGTGTCTTCTCAATTTTTTCCTTCTTCTTTCTTTCTTTCTTCTTTCTTTTCAGGTTAATTGCTGGGTTCTAACTATAAATAGCTATGGCAGGCAGCTTTATTGCTAGTGTTCAGAATTCTTAGTAAAAGACTACATCCCTGAGATATCTTCCAGGTGTACTTGGCTTTTGAGTTTTGAGTCTGTTGCAAGATTATACTTCTTCAATTTATTAGTAAGGGGAAGTTGCTCTTTGTTTGGCCTAGCCCCTAATTCTTTGGCACTGGCCTAAGTATAGTTTATGACCCTTAGGCAACCTCAGTCTTGGCATACCAGGAAAAATGAGTGATTAGAACAATTATGTTAGCTTGGATAAAGTAGTAATTCAGCAATTATAGTAGCATCAAACAAAGATTAAAAATGACAAACTTGTAACTATTAATTTACCACCTTTAACTGTATGAAGTATATTTGTGGTTTTATAACAAAGTCTAAAACAAACTAGGGAATTGTACACAGTAAGTATACCCTCAATGTGACAATTTTACCCTTAACAGAAAAAATTTAAAAGGGATTAGGAGGAAAATACAGAAATAGAAGCAGAAGAAGAGACTAGCAGCAAGGCTTGGAGACAGAGAAAGATTATGTGAACTCTGGGAAACTGGTAAAAAAAGACAGAAAAGAAAGAAAAAGGAAGAAATAAAAATAAGAACATAATAGAACAATAAAAAACTAGAAACAATCTCTACAGTCATGAAAAGAAGAGCAAATAATCCAGAAAAAAGAACAAAATAAAAAAAGGAAGAAAGAAAATGTCCATTTCCAGACATAGCTTTTCTGTCACTTGTAGACAGACTGGCTGACAGAGCCCACAGCAAGCTAACAATAGAATTACAGTGACTGAAGATAATCCAAAAGGCCTGCACCTTTGGTTCCACTAAAATTCAGGCTGGTTTCTAGCTGTGAGGCTGAAACCTAATTTGTGCCATCTGCAACATTCTGTGTGCCTCCTACCAACTTGGCCTTGGTTCCTTGATCTTCTGCCAACATTTACTTAGTTCCATCTCACCCTGACACTGGGAGCCACTAGATGCACTCAGCCAGCAATCTTCTCTAAGTTCCAAGCTCAGTTTTCACCTTTTCAAGATGGCTACTGGTCAAGTGCCCTCTCCTAGGGGTGTCTGGACGGAATGACTCACCAGCCACTGCACTCTGTAGCATCCACTGCTCTGTTCTACTGGTACATTTCTCTTTGGAGGCCTCTACGATTACCAGAATTCACTGTGAATCTGCAGGTTCAAACCATTCCTCCAATGTCTGTGAGTGAGGGCTCAAGGAAAAAGTGGGGCTTGCTGCCACCTTCTTCTGCATTGAGTTCTCTCTCTTCACTCTTTCTTTTTTTAAATTTAAAGAAAAAATGAAACAGAAAGAGGGTAGAAATAATACAAAATTTCAAAAAACAAAACCCAGTAAGAAATCACTAATTGATAATTACATATTTTCCTCTTAGAAGTGGTTGTTCAAGTTACAAAAGTAAAACATACAAAGTAGATATTTAAACAGTGAGACTGCAATCAGTTTTGTTCATCTACCAACAAAAACTTAGTAATATGGTTATCAATCCTACACACTTCTACATGCAGTTATATCCTTTAGAATACTTTCTTTTCCTCTCTTTCTTTACAATAACTATAATCAATTCTTGTAAACTGTTTAGAAGTTCTACACATGTATAAGTCTCTACATGTATACCTAGCCTTTCTGTATTAGAGGGAGAAACAAATCAAAACAAGTCAACAATACAAATTCCTAAAGAAATATGAAATGAAAAGGACATATAAAACCACAATACTAGGTAATCTATGGTAGTTACTATGATGTCTCTTGTTATTTTCAATAAAATTGTGTATATCATCAGGCATGGTATAATTAAATTCATCAGTACAAATCACTATTAATAAAAACCAAACATTGGAATCATTATAGGACTTCAAAGGCAATTAATAATCAAACCAGAATGGGTATCTTATTGAATCTTGTCATCTTCAGAGTAGTTGCCTCTACTCTCAGACTTGATACTATCAAGCATACCAGACTTGAATAAAATCAGTGAAGACAAAACAGCAATATAGCCAATCTTCTCTGCCTCATCTCTGCTATGCTATTTTTCTGTCATTGTTGTTTACTTTTCTCCTTCATTCCACTGTCTGCCCTTTTTATTGAGGCCTTTCTGCCATTGTTCCTGGAATCCTGGTGATTTTCTTCTGTCTCTCTAGAATGTCCTTCAGTATTCTTTGCAGGATTGGATTGGTGGTCACAAACTCCCCCAGTTCCTCTTTGTCATGGAAATATCTTATCTCTCCGTTAATTTTGAGAGACAGTTTTGCAGGGTACATCATTCTGGGTTCAAGGTTATTTTCTTTCAGGGCTTGGAATATTTCACTCCAAGCTCTTCTTGATTTAATAGTTTGCATCGAGAAGTCCACTGTGATTTTGATGAGTTTTTCTTTATAGGTAATCTGTTTCTTTTCTCTGACCACTTTTAATATTCTGTTCTTGTGATGGATTTCTGGGATTCTGATTATTATATGTCTGGGTGTAGATATGTTTTGGTTGTAGCTGGCTGGAGTTCTGTATGCCTCATATATCTGAACATCACTTCCATTTCCTATGCTTGGGAAGTTTTCCTTAATTATTTCTGTAAATAGCCTTTTTATTTCATTTGTATTTGTCCCTGCTTCTTCATTCATATTTTTTATTCTTAAGTTATAAATCCTCTTGTCATCTTCTAGCCTTTGTATCATTACTTCCTGGTTCTTTGTTATTTTTAAGAGATCCTTCCTTTCACGTTCATACATTGCAAATCTATCTTCAAGTTTTGAAAGTCTGTCTTTAGTTTCTGTTAAGTTTTGCCAGCTTTCAATGGAGTTTTTAATTTCCTGATATTCTCTTTGGATCTGTTTCATATATTCTAGATTTTGTTTATATTCTTCACCAAAGGCTTCTCTCCTTTCTATAGATTCCTCCATTCTTCCATTTGTGTCTTCTTGAGGAATGTCCAGCATTTTTTTTATTAATCTTATATCTTCCTTCACCTGAGTTAGAATTTCAGATTTAAATTCGTCAATGAGGTCACGGAAATATTTCTTTATTTCCAATGAGGCTGTGTCTGATATTGCATGTTTGCTGCCCTCCATCTCCTCTGTATTTATCTCTCCTGGACTTATTTTCCCTGGGTTGGTGGTTGGAGGCTTTTTGTTGTTTCTCTGTCTTGTCATGTTTCTGGTTTCTTTCAGACAAGTGAATGGTGGCAGTCTCTGGACCTTTTCATATTGCTTACAGTCCCTCTTCAGCATACTAGCTAGGGAAGTGCTGCCCTCTCCTGTTTGTTGTTGATCTGTGAGGTACACCCAGGGGTGTATTCACATGCTATCAAATCACAAATACAAACACACACACAAAGGGAGGGAAGGAGGGAGGGAAGGAAGAAGAGAGAGAGACAGACAGACAGAAAGAGAACATGATGGCTGGTTGATTTTTTTCTTTAATGTTTCCTTGGTACTTACTAATTCTCTTTTTGCCTTTGAGCTTCTAAGTGCAGAGAGAGGTTGGCAGGGGTGAAATGGGCCGGTCCCTCCTCTCTCAACCAGTGAGTGTCTTCAGTACATTTGTGTGTGCCCTGCAGATTTCACAGGTTCAAGACATCCTCGTCCCTGGCTATTGGATCCAGACCAGGGCCATGGCCCAGCTCAAGCAGATCCCATCAATCCACTTTGGGCCAGGAGCCACTGACTGATGCTGCCTCAGTTGTTGATTCCAGCCTGTCCTGCCAAATCCAACATGTTGTCTAGCCATTCATCTCGCTCTGGGGAACCCAGTCCCCAGCACTCACCAAAGTCTATGCAGCTCAGCTCACTGTTTCCACTCCCTACCAAACTGTATCAGCACCCAGTCATACCCTACCAAACTGTATCAGCACCCAGCCCTCCTTCCCCTCCTTTGCCAGTCTCTCCCGCCCCATCTTGTCATGGACTCTATCCTTGAGGAGAAACTCTGCACCTCCTTGCCTGCCCACTGTACCTTGTGGTGGACTAAGCAGGCAGAGGCTTGCTAAACATGGCCCTTTGTCTATGAGGTTGACTCACAGAATGGGCATAGGGATTGGAAAAGGAGAGTTGGAGGATCGACCTTCAAAATAGGTATTGCACTGATGTTTGAGGATAGATCTTATAGATTGTATGTTTAAACTTGGTATTTCCTTGTAGACATCTGGCTTGCAGTCCTTTTTGTGAAGAGCTGCATTGTCAATGATAGTGCATGAACTGCAGACTGTCCAGATTTCTTTCTAGGGGAAATACTCCAGAATGCATGAAAGGCCAATGCCAAACTTCTCCAGTTCCTGTGATTGAACTTATGCCATCAGCAGCCAGCTCTCACCTGCTGCCCAGCTGTAATGACACTTTTTAGGTCTCTGGAGCATCTCTAGTATGTAACTCTACCTAGACCTCTCCACTTTTATAGAGATTTGGACACCTATTAGCCTACCAAAAAGGGGGAGCAGGTGCCAGGACACCTCCAAGTATATAAATGGGGCTTACTCACCTTGCCTAGGTATGTAGGTTGGCTGTGGTGACTCCATTTTCTTCCCCTCTTACACAGGGCATTGCCAAGAGAATGTACTCATATAAAATCTGGACACAGATTTGGCAGTGGAGGTCCCTTCCTTCCCTGTGGTAGCAGATAGTTACACCTGAGTGCCAACTGCACTGCATATTCTTCTCCCAGTCCCCAGCCTTCGCTGTAGCAATGTTTCCCAAAGTTTCCTGACTTTGTGGTAAAGTAACCCTAGAGCTGATGGTACGGTCCCCAACCCAACTCCCACCATCTCTACCCCACTGAGGATAAACATTCATAGCCTGAAAGAAGACCCATTTGGCTTGAAATAGAGTACATTTTGGTTTCCTCTCTGAGACAGGATGACACAAAAAGAAATATATATTTGGCCTCCTAGCCCAGTTCCTGGCACAGAATTCCTGACCTTCCTTGCAGTTCCCTGAGCCATGTGGGCACTTGGAGCATCCCTTGTTCTCATGTTGGTCTTTGACTGACTCTGGATACAATGTTCCTAAATCCTTGGAATTTTCTGGGTTGTAGGATTTTCTTTTCTTTTCTTCCATCTCTTTTATTGTCTCTATCTCAGTCTGTTTCTGTCTCTGTCTTTCTTGCTTTTGTTGTGTGTGTGTGTGTGTGTGTGTGTGTATGAGACAGGGTCTTTCTATGTAGTTTAGGCTGGACTTGAGGTCACTTTGTAGGCCAGCCTGTCCTCAAACTCTCAGAAATCTTCTTGTCTCAGCCTCCTGAGTACTGGAATTACAATGTGTGCCACCATCTCTGGCTAGGAATATCTTTCTTTCTAACAAGTTCTGGCCACTGGTCATTAGAAAGCCATAATGGAAAACTTGGAATTTACAGCCACAACTCCCATTTTCTGTGGAGTGAAGAGTGCTGCAGATTAATGGTCATTCATGCCAATATGATTAAGCTTCTAGAAAAATCCCTAAATATGGAGTTTAGAGGGTCCCTGGAGTGATAACACATCCACACAGTATATGATGGGGTGTGCCCCAACTTCATGCTCTATGGGACCCTTCCAAGTTGGACCTTACTCTACATGTCTCTTCATCTGACTGGTCATATGTACCCTTTATTGTGCCCTTTGTAGGGCTGGCATAGTTAGTGAACTCTTCCCCACACTCTGTGAGCCATGCTAGTAAATAATTGAACCTGAGGTCTTTGGAGAGCCAGCTGGTCAGAAGCAGGATGGTGAGCTGGACTTGCAACTGGCAGCTGAAGTAGGGCAGTGGAGTTGGACTAAGCCCTCAATTTAAGGAGTCCAATACTAATTCCAGTTAGGAATTATGGGACATCCAGGCAGTGTCCATGAAAATTGCCTGGTGTGGGAAGAGCCTCTCCCAAATCTGGCATCAGAATGAAGTATTGTGAGTATTTAAAGACCTATATGCAGGTATTTAAATTTAAAAATTTAAAGTTCTTTGGTTTCCCTTTCTTCAAAAGCTTTGGGTCTAAATCCTCTCTACTTGAATGTGGGCTGTATTGACTAATTCTCACTGTGTTGTGTGGTAGAGTGACACTATGTGGCTTCTGAAGCTAGGTCATGAAAATGCAGCCCCTTCCATGCACACCCATCATCCTCTCTGGAGGAAGCCAGCCACTGAGCTGTGCAGCTAGTCCATCAAGCAGTATGTGGCCCAGGTGGGCAGGAACAGAGGACTCCCCTGACAACCAGCACTTGTCCTGGAAGTGAGTGAGCCCCCCTGATAAGGCCCCACTAGATGGCTACAGCTGTGGCCCAAATCTTGGCAAGTTTGTGAGAGACTCTGACCCACCTGGAGCCAGCTTAGCAAGGCAAAAATCTCATTTCTACAACTTCTGTTTAAAAGGAAGGTAGTTTAGTATTTGAGACTAATAGGAATTATACAGATTTGAGACAGTGTTTCATAAAAATATCTAAGATTCACTTTGCGGTCAAACTACAAGTAATGTGAAAATGCCAAATAGAAACTGGGGCTGTCTGGAATGCTAGTCTGACAGTGTCAGAATTTCTATTCTTGCTTTTTTTCTATTCCCACTCCATTATAGAGTCTGCACTGGCCTGGGGAGTTTCTGTATAATTTAAGTGCCTAGGACTGCATCTGACCCATAGCTGTTGCTCAATAGGAATTGCAGGCACCACCCTCAATACTGGTATTTTAAACTTTTGTTAGTATATGTTTACAGGACATAAAGATCACATACATTGTGAGGAGTTGGTACATGTACATAACATTCCTTTTTTCATCCTCTACTCCTCCTTTCCCTCCCCTTCCTTCCATCTCCTGGTTCCCTTATCGAAAAAGATACACCTCCCTATTTGCTTTTATCTGCCTTCCATTTTGCCCTTTAATTTATCTATGCTTTGGGCTTTCCACATTAGAGAAGCCACATAGTATTTAAGCTTGTGTGTTTGATTTATTTCACTTAACACATGGTCTCAAGATGCATACAGTTTCCTACAAATGATTCAAGTTTACCCACCTTCCTTCAAAAGATAGTGTGGTTGTCGTTACTTTTTTCTCATTGCTGAGGAAAGCTTTATTTGGCTTACAGTGCATAAAGGTTTTAATCCATAGTTGGCTGGCTTCACAGCAGGGTGACATATGGCAGAGAAGAATCACAGAGTTCATTGCAGGCAAATGACAGCAAAAGCAACCAAGAGGCAAGATAAAGCTCTTTATGTCTCTTACATTGTATCCAAGCTACTGGAATTAGGGTGGTGTCAAAAAAATTAGTGGACTGATTTAGTAATCACCTGCCCTAACCTAACCAACCTTAATCCTGGCATCATACCATTAATAAACCACGTACTCTAGATTCTGAAAAAATTGTACCTATTCCTCCATGATAGTTTGTGGGGACATCTAGACTCAAGCCATAACAGTGGCAGACATTTACTAATTTGTACAAGTTAGTAAAAACTAGTAAATATTTGTTACAGTAAGTTACCAAGATTTTCATTAAAACTTTTTCCCCACACATTAGAATTCGGAAGAAATATGCCCATAAATTGTTATTTATTGTTTTTTCCACCCATTGAAATACAGAATTAGGTTTTTGAATATCAAAGAGCCATTTTAAAAGCCAAAAAATACAGATATTCACAAATTTTTTAAATTTTAATTTAAAGAGAATGAAACAAAAGAGAACAGAACAAAGCAGATCAGAACAGAACAGTGTAAGCAACACAGCACTTCATAACAAAACAACCGGATACTAAAAGTAGCTACCATAATGTCCCTTTCTTTGGAAATAATTGAGCATACCTTCACACACAATAATATCACATAACAAAATAGTATAAAACCATACAAGAGAATGAAAGTATTACAGGATATTCAAAATCAAATAACAAATGAACAATGGTTACTATAATATCTCATTTTCCTTAAAAGTTTTGTTTATACTATCACACATGTTAAAACCCAATAAGACACAACATGATAGAACTGATGGAAACAGAAGAACAAAATCACGGTAGGACTTCAAAGCAAGATGATAGCAAATCAGCAGTGGCTGCCATAATGTCTTGTTTTCTTCAAAATAGCTGTTCATACCGTCACACATAATAAAATCAAACAAAACAGAATAAAACCAATACAACCAATGAATGAAAACATTATAAGACTTCAAAGCAATATAATGGGGAACCATGATTACCATAAAATCTTATGTACTCTTACCATTTCTTCACTAGGGAGCCTATATGGTATTTACACATGTGACTTTGATTTATTTCACTTATGAGTATGGTCTCAAGTTGCATCCATTTATTTATAAATATTTTAATGTGATGATTCTTTATATCTGAGTAGTATTCCATTGTATAAAAATACCACATCTTTTTTATCCATTCCTCAGTTGATGGGCACTTAGGTTGTTTCCAAGATCTGGCTATCACAAAGTGTGCTGCTATAAACATGGGTGCACATTTATCATTGTGGTATGATGTTTTCAGTTCTTCTGGAAATATGCCCAGAACTGGAATAGCTGGGTCAAATGGGGCTTCCAATCCCAGCTTTTTGAGGAATCTCCAGATTGACCTCCACAGTGGTTGCACCAGTCTACACTCCCACCAACAATGCAAAAGAGTTCCTTTTTCCCCACAGCCTCTCCAGCATTTGTTGTTGTAGTTTTGTTGATCTTAGCCATTCTTTCTGGAGTGAGATGGAATCTCAGTGTGGTTTCAATTTGCATTTCTCTAATGACCACTGATGCTGAACATTTTTTGATGTATTTATTTGCCATTTGTATTTTTTCATCTGAGAACTGTGTGTTCATCTCAGATGCCCATTTTTGGATTGGGTCTTTGAATTTCGGGGGTCTGATTTTTTTTAATTCTTTATAAGTTCTAGACAGAAGTCCTTTATCTGAGGGACAGTTCACTAAGATTTTTTCCCAGTTTGTGGATTTTCTTTTCATTCTGCTGGAGATTTGGACATGCAGAAACTCTTTAATAAGACGTGATCTCCATTATTGATTCTGGGAAATATTTCCCGTGTAGTCTGATTCTTGTTCATGAATCCTCTGCCTACCCTTATGTCTTCAAAATTTTACCCACTTTGTCTTGCAACAGATTTAGTGTTTCTGTTTTAATATTTAGATCTTCCATCCATTTATATTTGAGTTTAGTACATGGTAATAGGCATGGGTCTAGTCTTAATTTTCAGTATATGGATAGCCAGTTTTTCCAGCACCATTTATTGAAAAGACTGTCGTTCTTCCAGTGAACATGTTTGGCCCCTTTACCAAAGATAAAGTGGCTGAGTGTGTTTGTAGTTGTGGTTGTATCTTCTAATCTATTCCATTGATCTTCAGATCTATTTTTATTCCCGTACCATGTTGATTTTATTACAGTAGCTTTGTAGTATATCTTCAAGTCAGGGATTGTGATGCCTCTTGCCTTGGCTTTATTGCTTAGAATTGCCTTTGCTATTCTAGGTCTCTTCTGGTTCTAGATGAATTTTAGGAATGATTTCTCTAGATCTATGAGGTATGTTAGTGGTATTTTCATTGGCATTGCATTGAATCTGTATATCAATTTTGGGAGAATGGCCGTTTTCACAATGTTTCTTCTTCCTATCCATAAACAAGGGATGTCCTTCCGTTTTCTGAGGTCCTCTTCGATTTCTTTTTCAGGGTATTATAATGTTCCCTGGATAGCTCTTTTCTTTCATTAGATTAATTCCTAAGTATTTCATTTTTTTTGATGCTAGTGTAAAGGATGTAGCTTCTCTTATTTCTCTCTCAGTGATTTTGTTGTTAGTGTATAGGAATGCTACTGATTTTTGAGTGTTGACTTTGTATCCAGCTACACTGTTGAATTTATTTATTATATCTAGGAGACTTTTAATGGAGTTTTGGGGATCTTCTGTGAAGAGTATCATGTCATCTGCAAATAATGATAATTATCTTCCTCTTTTCCTATCTTTACTCTTTTTATTTCTCTCTCTTGTCTAATTGCTCTGTCTAGTATTTCCAGTACTATGTTGAATAGGAGCAGTGATAAGGGACATTCTTACCTTGTGCCTTATTTTAAGGTAAAGGCTTTCAGTTTTGGGCCATTTAATATGATGCTGGCTGTTGGTTTGTCATAGATGGCCTTTATCATATTGAGGTAGTGACCATCTATTCCAATTCTCTGTAAGGTTCTTATCATGAATGAGAGTTGAACTTATCAAAAGCTTTTTCTACATGTATAGAAATGATCATGTGATTCTTACTTTTGGCTCTATTGACATGGTGGATTATGCTTATTGATTTATGTATGTGGAACCATCCCTGCATGCCTGGGATGAATCCCACTGGGTCATGGTGTGCAATCTTCTTGATGATTTGCTGCATCCTGTTTGCTAATATTTTATCAAGAATTTGTGCATCTATGTTCATTAGGGAGATTGGCCTCTAGTTGTCTTTTTTAGTTGGGTCTTTCTCAGGTTTTGGTATTAGAGTAATATTTGCTTCCAGAAATGACTTAGGGAGAGTTGCTTCCCTTTCAGTTTCATCGAAGAGCTTGAGGAGTGTTGATATTAAGTCTTTATATTTCTTGTAGAATTCTGCAGTGAATCCGTCTGGGCCTGGGCTCTTCTTTGTTGGTAAGGACTTAATTACATTTTCAATTTCATTAATAGAAATTGGGTTATTCAGCAGTTTTACATCTTCTTGACCCAGCTTTGGTAGTTCATATGTTTCTAAGAATCTGTCCATTTCTTCTGTTATCAAACCTGTGAGAGTAGAGGTTTTCAAAATAGGTGTTGATGATCTGTATTTCAACAGAGCCTGTAGTGGTTTCACCTTTTTTGTTCCTTATTGCATGAATTTGAGGTTTTTTCTTTCCTTTTTAAAATAAGGTTGGCTAGGGGCTTAGCTTACCAATTTTATTTATTCTTTCAAAGAACCAACTCTTTAATTCATTGGTTCTTTGTATTGTTTTCTTAGACTCTATTACATTAATTTCTGCTCTGAACTTTATAATTTCCTCTGTTCTTTTGGCTTTGGGCTTGGCTTGCTCTTCTTTTTCTAGCTGTTTGAGGTGCAATATCAAGTTGCTTATGTGTGTTCATTCTGTTTTCCTGATGTGGGAACTCAGTGCAATAAATTTTCCTCTGAGGTCTGCTTTCACTGCATCCCACAGATTCTGGTAAGTTGTATTTGTATTTTCATTTGCTTGTAGGTACTGTTTAGTTTCTTCTTTAATTTCCTCTGTGACCCACTGATTGCTCTGGAGTGTATTATTCAGTTTCCATGTGTTTGTGGGGTTTTTGCAGTTTCTTTTATCATTAATTTCTAGCTTCATGGTGCTATGATCTGATAACATGCATGGGAAAATTTCAATTCTTTTGCATTTACTTCAATATGTTCTGTGGGCTAGTATATGGTCTATTTTAGAGAATGTCCCATGTAATGTGGAGAAGAATGTATATTGGATGGAACACTCTGTATAGGTGTACCAAATCCATTTGTTCACAGATGTGATTCAGTTCTGTTATTTCTTTGTTGATTTTCTGTCTAGTTGATCTAACCCTTTGTGTCAATGGCGTGTTAAGGTCTCCTGTTATAGTTGTGTTATTACCTATTTGATTTTTCATTTCTGTTAATACTTGCTTTGTGTGGTTGGGTGCTCTGGAATTTGGTACATTTATATTTAAGATTGTTATCTCTTTGTCTTGCAGTTTTCCTCTAACTAGTATGTAGTGACCTTCTTTATCTCTTTAGATAATTCTTGGTTTAAGTTCACATGGTCTGCAAACAGAATAGCTACCCCTGCTTTTTTTTTTAGTTCCTCTTACATGGAGTATTGTTTTCCATCCTTTGACTTTCAGTCTATGAGTTTCCTTTAGGGTTAGATAGGTTTCTTGTAGACAGCATATGGTTGGACATTGTGTCTTGATCCATTCTGCCAGTCTGTTTCTTTTAATGGGTGAATTGAGGCCATTTATATTAGTGGTTATAACTGTCATATATTGGTTTATTGTTGACATGTTATCTTTCTGATGTTGTATCTTAACTTTCAATTATTTTTAATTATCTATCTTGCTTAGTGGTTTTTTCCTATGTGTACCTAGAAAGTCTTTCAGTATTCTTTGTAGGGTTGATTTGGTGATCATGAAGTTCTTCAACTGTTCTTTGTAATGGAAGTATCTTATTTCTCCATCCATTTTAAAGGACAGTTTTGCAGGGTACATCAGTCTGGGTTGGAAGTCATTTTCCTTTGGGATCTGAAATGCTTCACTCCATGCTCTTCTTGACTTCATTGTTTGTGTTGAGAAGTCTGCTGTGAATCTGATAGGTTTTCCTTTATAGGTGACCTGTCTTTTCTCTCTAACAGCTTTTAATATTCTGTCCTTATGTTGGATTTCTGAGATGATGATTATTATATTTTGGTGTAGTTTTGTTTTGGTTATGGCTATTTGAAGTTCTATATGCTTCATTAATCTGTATATCAGTTTCCATACTCATGTTTGGGAAGTTTTCAGCTATTACTTCTGTAAATAGACTCTTGATATCATTTGTGTTGTCCCCTTCTTTTTCATTTATCCTTCTAATCTTATGTTGTTTTTCTTTGCATCATCTTGCCATTGTTGAATTGTTATTTCCTGATTTCTTGTTATTTTTAGAAGATCTTTCCTTTCCTGTTCACTAGCTGCAATCCTATCTTCGAGGTCTGAGATTCTATGTTCACTTTCGTTGAGGCGGTTTTTGCAACTTTCAACAGAATTTTTGATTTTCTGTATCTCTCTTTGAATCTGCTTCATGTATTCTGTTTGTTTCTTAAACTGTTGTTTTGCAGGGATTCTATTGTTTTGCTTTGTTCCTTTAATTTT
The DNA here is from genome assembly GCA_004027455.1 of Hydrochoerus hydrochaeris. Classification (NCBI taxonomy): domain Eukaryota; kingdom Metazoa; phylum Chordata; class Mammalia; order Rodentia; family Hydrochaeridae; genus Hydrochoerus; species Hydrochoerus hydrochaeris. The sequence goes on from PVLA01016064.1 coordinate 14,331, forward strand.
TTAGCTGTGTCTTTGTTGGATGCATTCAGTATTTCTTTCACTACTTTTATCATTTCTTCTTTTACCTGGGAGAGTATTTCTGATTTGAGTTCCCTCATAGCTTCCCATATTTGCTTCTTTATTTCAGTTGATAGCGTTTCAGGTGTATGGCTATTATTTTCTTCTATGTACATGGCTTTTCTTGGGATGGGCTGGAGGTTTGAGATTGCATTTTGGTCTTTTGTTTTGTCATTTTCTTATATTTCTGTGCTTCCAGTAATGTTCCAAAGCTTTCCCTGGATGTGTTGGAAATCAGCTCCTGTGCCCTCTGCTACTGGGAGTCATGTGGCTTTGGCTCCCCTTGTGTGGTGGTCCTGGTTTCCCTGGTTGAAAAAAGTTCACTTGGCCTGGTCTACTCAAGCCCGTGGAACCTCTGGAGCCTAGTCCAGTGTCCTAAGGAGCCTGGGCGGGCACCCAGCCACCAGGATAGAGGGTCCCAAACTTTTCCGGGCCTGCCCTGGTGAGCTGCAACTCACCTTGCAGCGCAGCGTAGGCCTGGCTCCCCTTTCAGGGGGCCTGGCTCCCCTAGTTGAATGAAGGTCACTGAGCGTGGTCCACTCAAGCCCATGGAACCTCTGGAGCTTAGTCCAGTGTCCTAAGGGGTCTGTATGGGTGACCAGCCATGGGGATCGATGGTTCCAATCTTTTTCAGGCCTGCCCTGGCGAGCTGCAACTCACCTCGTGGTGCGGCACAGGCCTGGCTCCACTTTTGGCAGGCCTGGCTCCCCTCTTTGTTATTTTTAAAAGCACTTTCCTTTCCTGTTCACCATCTGCAATCTTGTCTTTGAGGTCTGAAATTCTATCTTCACCTTCATTGAGGCAGTTTTGCCAACTTTTAGTGTAATTGTTTCCTGTATATCTCTTTGAATCTGCTTCATGCATTCTGTTTGTTTCTTATATTGTTCATTCAGAGTTTCCATCTTTTTGCATTGTTCCTCTAATTTTTAACTATGTCTTCTTTAGATGAGTTCAGCATTTATTTCATTACATTTATTATTTCTTCTTTTACCTGGGAGATTATTTCTGATTTGAGTTCTTTTATAGCTTCCCAAAGTTGTTTCTTTATTTCAGTTGATATCATTTCAGGTATTTCAGATGTATGGCTTATATTTTCTTCTATGCGCATGGCTCTAAGGCTTGCTTGGGATGGGATGGAGGTTTGAGATTGCATTTTGGTCTTTTGTTTTGTCATTTTCCTATATTTCCAGGTTTTGAGCAATGTCCCAAATCTTCCTCCAGTTTTCTGGATATCACCTTGCACGCCCTCATTTCCTGGGACTGAATGAAGGTCACTGGGTGTGGCCCAGTCAAACCCACAGAACTTCCTGTGCCTTCTCAGATAGATGGTCTAGGATGCTGGGTGGGGTCTTAACCACTGGGAGCAATGGTCCAAAGCTCTCCCTGGGTACAAGCATCCTGGAAATCACCTCACGCTCCCTCAGCTCAAGGGTCTCAATGAAAGTGGCTACGTATGGTCCAGTCAGGTCCATGGGACCTCCTGTGCCTCCTCCATTGGTTCAGAAAGCTGGGCAAAGTCCTAACCACTGGGAGTAATGGTCCAAAACTCTTCCCAAGCACAAGCATGCTGGAACTCACTCTGTGCATCCTCAGCTCCCCAGATTGAAAGAAGATCACTAGGTGTGGTCCAGTCAGGCCTGCAGGATCTCCTGTGCCTCCTGCAGTGGAAGGAAGGTCAAAAGTTCTACCCTTTCATGATTGTTATCTGCCATCCTGTCTTTAAGGTCTGAAATTTTATCCTCAGCTTCATTTAAATGGTTTTGCCAGCTTTCAATAAAATTTTTTGTTTCTTGGATATCTCTTTGAATTTGTTTCACGGATTTTGCTTGTTTTATATATTGTTCATTCAAGGTTTCAATCAATTTCCCATGCTCCTGTATTTTTTTAATCTATTTCTTCTCTAGCTATGCTGAGCAACTCATTTGCTAAGGTTGTTATTTCTGTTTTTATGTGAGAAATTATTTCTAATTTGATTTCCTCTATAGCCTTATGGATTTGTGTCTTTATTTCATTTGCTCTTTTCAGAGATTTCTGGTGTATGACTTTTAAATTCCTCTATTTCACTGTCACCTGTTCTTGCTCCTGATGGATTAGATGTTTGAGATTGCATTTTGCTTTTTCATTTTGTCATTTTCACCTTTTGGGCTAATATTTGTTTTTTCAATCCCAGTAGTCACAACTGTTGGTAATATGTATCTTATGGCCCTACTGTGTGGTTGATACTTGTCTGATTATTGAGTACCACAATGAAGAGGAAGGCCAGTCACCTGAATTTCTTCTGTGGGCTTTGTTAGGTGAGTCTTATATTCTTCCTAAGCTGACTAGCCTAGGAGTATTGATGTAAGTCCACCCTTAGTTCCTGCTGTCACCAGATATCCCTGTCTCTAGTGTTTGTCTTAGCTGAGACCCTACTGTGTTATTGGGTGTTTAACAAGCCCTTTTAATTTTCTCCAAGTTGGGGGAGCCTTTATTGGCACACTCTTCAACCCGCCTGCTGCTCTCTGTGTGGAGGAAGGAGTCACCTACACCCTTGCCAACCTCTCCAAGGTCTTACAGCTGGAGGGAGCTTCACTACTGCTTCTATTTACCCTCTGAAGACCTCTATCTTAGGGTCAAACTGACCACACTGACCGGAGCCTGCTGAGGTAGTCCAGGTCTGGTGGGTCACAAGGTCTGGAGGGTGGCACGACAGTCCCTGTCTGGCAGGGTGTACAGGAAGTGTGTGCCAAGGCACAAGGTCTGGAGGGCAGCACAGTGGTCCTGGTCTGGCAGGGCATGCAGGAAATGTGTGCCCTTAGTCTATTTATTATAGGTCAAATTGGTCAAATATATTTAAGTGCACTCTGATTTTATAACGTTTGTCAGTCTGTATATCTGTTATCTGTTTGTCTGGACTGTTTATAGTGTACATATTGTCCATGTTTATCCATTTGTCTGCTCTGTAAACAGCTATTCCTTTTTATTTGATCTCAACAATATTTTCTCTTTTCCTTTTTCTTTTGCACATTCAGATCATTTAATCAAGGTTTATTTGGGTTATAAATTTTAAAAAGCATGCTTCCACCTACATTGTTAAAATGATGCTAAAATTGGTTAAACAAAATCCCTTGGTGTGAAGAAAGATTAGACAAGACTTTAATTGATGGATAAGAAAGTGGCTGCCTGGTAACTTTAACCAGTTCTTAGTCATTAATTATGGCCCAATAATCTCCATAGCCTTATAGAGACACTCCAACTAAAGTTCATATGGCTAAGACAATTTATTATTGCTGATCTCTGATATATTCATGCCTTCAAATATAAAATTGGGATTGTTTATGAAAACATTTTCTTTCAAATCCAGACATCTGCCTTTTTCTTGTGCTCCAGCCAGGAGATTCAGGTCAAATCAACATGAAGTCACCAGTCAAATGATAATTTTTAAACAAAATTTATGTAACGTATATGCTATATATATGCCACTATACTTAGAGATGATTGAAATTTAATTAAAATTTGTTCTTGCCTAAAAGGTGCCAAGCCCAAAGCATCATACAGATTAAAAACAATAACAAATATGCTAAATTCCTTTTAGATTCCCTTCACTGGGATCCACCAGATCTTTTCCAGGAAAAGGTTGTGTGATGCATATTGAGGCCATAATTAGCTACACTCAACAGACCTTAAATGACACCACAGCTGATCTCTATCCTAAAAAAGGTAAAATTAATAAAACAGTCTGTCCTCCAAAATCAGATGGCATTAGACATTTTAACAGCACAGGAGGTACTTATGCAACTGTAAAAATTAATGCATGTATAACAAATCAATGACATGTCAGTTTCTAAAATTCCCTGGACCTTATCCTTGTCCTCCTTATAGGAAGCCATTACTAAAACTATATTCATAAATATCCTTTTGGTTCTATTATTTGGCCCCTGCATACTTAACTGATTCTTTGCCTTTGTCTCTTCTAGGCTTAAAGATGTACACCTATCCAAGATGAAAATGCCTACTATCTAGTGAGGACCAATAGTTAAAAGCTCTGCAGAGTGTCCTTGACTGCTGTTTGACAACTTCAACCCCCTTCAGCCTGAATAAGCCAGATTGATCATTGCTCATTACCCATCACAGTAGTTTGGGTTACTCCTTCAGAGGAAAAAACGGTACAGCAGATGAATCAGTTAAATATATTATAAGCAGTCAGGGTTAGGGCCTGATAGGAGCCAACACAGAGGATTAGATATCTTTTGACATTGCAGGAGACAGATACCTCTCACTGTGGGCCAGATCCCAAGACAAAAGACTAAACTTAGCCCTCAAATCCCACAGGGAGACCTTCTTAATATGGCTTTTCATGTTTTCAACAACAGAGGTAAATCTCAAAAGGAGCAAAAATGGCAATCTAATCCCTTAGCAGTGACACTTAGAGGTCTAAGACAGGTAAACCAAAACAAAGTGGAGTGGCCTGAGCCCCTCCAAGACCACACTTCAAGTATGACAAGGAAGAACACTGGACAAGAGAATGCCCCTACTACAATCTCAAGAACCATTGGAAGAGCAACTGTCCTAGATACCAGAGAGCAGGTAAGCCATCCTCTAATTCCTTGCCCACAAGGAGATCTTGTCACCAACAGATTCATTGCTGGCTGATCTACTTGGACTTGCTGCTGAAGACTGATGGGCTCAAGGCCCACAGTCCCCATTAAGGTATCCTTCTCAGAGCATCAAGGCTCACTGGAGGTCTCAGGTAAGACGTTCTCTGTACTTGTAAACACAAAGGCCATGTATAGTGTTTTCCTGAGTTTTCAGGCTATTATATTAAATCCTCAGTCTCTATAATGGGTGCTGATGGCCAACCTACATAGCCTCTTCAAAAAGAGCCTATTCCATGCAGGTTCCAAACTCTCTTTTTCACCCATAGCTTTCTGATAATACCAAATGCCCCACATCCCTTTTAGGTTGGGGTCTCCACCAAAAGTTTAACTTCTCCTTTACCTTCTCCCTTCCCAGAGCTCTGGTCCTCCAAACACCATCACAATGCACCACAAAGCCATCCTCTCCTCTTCTTTCTTCCCTTGTTAATCCCATAATTTGGGACACCTCCAAACCCACCCACACCACACATGCTATACTTATTTTAATTCATCTGAGGGATCCTTCAATTTTTCCTTGCATTCCCCATTATCCTATAACTCCCAGGCATTTATGAAGACTTAAACCTATAATCAAACATCACTTAGACAATGGTTTTATAATTTCCCAAACATGATTCAACTTTCAAGCCTTACATTTCTTCCTATTCTCTCCAGATCAACCCCTGGACCAAGGACAAGTCCTACCTACACTTTTACTTTTGTCCTTTCAGATGCAGGAATAATTGCCTCCTGTAACTTTTCCCCTCCCAACCCCATGCTTATTTTTCAGATTCTTCCTCACCATAGCCCTGATGGGATGACACATTTGGATTAAGGGCACCTTTCCTTCTGACTCTCCTGGGCCTGCTTCCTCAGATACAGACATAAAAATAGAGGAGCTTAGGAAAATGAAGGAAACCATGAATGCCCAACACAGGAAAGAAATGGAATCCATGAAAACAGATTCAAACAGATCTCGAGGAAGTTAAAAAATTCCAACGAAAATGGAATTTCAATGTGAGGGTAGAATATCTGATATAGAAGATAAGACTGTGGCTAGTGACCAGGCAAAAACATCTTAAGAAGAAAAACAAAAATCAAGATATATTATGAATATAAGCATAAAATCACTAACAAAGTGCTAGCAATCAAATGCAGCAACACAGAACAAGGGTAATATCCCATAGCCAACTGAAATTTATCCCAGGAATAAAGAGGCTTTTAACATCCAAAAATCAGATAATATTATACATCATATTAATAGAATAAAAGATAAACACTATATCATCAACTTAATACATACTGGGAAAGTGTCTGACAAGATCTAATATATTTCATGATAACAACACTCAACATACCAAGCACAGTAAAAAACTTCCTCATTCGATAAAGGGCATTAAAAAAAAAAACAAACCACCGCTAACATCATACATAATGGTGAAAACTAAATACTTTCCCCCTAATTTCGGGAATAAAACGAGGATGTGCTCCCTTGCCACTTCTATTATCATTGTACCAGAAGTTCTAGTCAGGGAAATTGGGGAAGAAAATGGAATACAAGTCACTGAAGTTGGAGAAGTAAAACTTTTTTCTCAGGTGGCATGGTCTTTTATATAGAAAATATGATGCAT
>PVLA01016065.1:0-22265 GCA_004027455.1 Hydrochoerus hydrochaeris
TCCTCTCCTTTGTCCTCTCTTCTCTTCCCCTTCCTCTCTCCCTCCCATTTTCCTTCCCTCCCTCCTTCTCTCTTTTCCTCTCTTCTGTCCTCTAGTTTCTTCTCTTCTCGTCTGCCTTTCACAATGCTCCCTTTCCTCCTCCTTCCTCCTGTTTATTTATATAGAAATAGGCATAGAATCATAGCGTAATATAGAAACCAAAGGGACATATTCAAAGTAATGGTGTTGACTAGAGCTTTGGGCTTCTTTAATGAGTCGTGGGAAGAGGAGGCTTAGTAGAAGATGACATCTGTATTTCAACAAAGTCTCTTCTCATCTGTTTTTATCAATTTGGATTTTTTTTATAAGAAAAAATTTGTAATATGTGTTGAGCCTAAAAAAAACAAATAGGCAGGCAGGCAGGCAGACAGACAGACAGACAGACAAGCAAAAGAGGTCTTGTGCCCTGCCTATAACTCATAGCTCACATCAAACTTCAACTTTCCTGGTTCTCTTCCTCGTGCTCTGTGCCTCACATCGCAGCACTTCTTCTTCTTATGGATTTTAAAATTCTTTTTTATTTTGAAGAGAATAAAACCAAATGAAGCAAAGTAGAATAGAGTCAATCAAAACAAAAGGATAAACATGGTTCATGACTTAAAAACAAAATACCAGGAGATCAACAATGGCTACCATAATGCCTCTTGCTATCTTCAAAAGAATTGCCCATACCATCAGGCATAACAGAATCAAACAAAATAGTACAGAATAAAATCAATAAAAACAAAGCAATGAAAACAGTATAGGACTTCAGAAGAAGATAATAGTAAAACCACAATGGGTATCATAATGCATCTTATTGTCATCAAAGTGGTTGCTTACACCATCAGACATGATACGATCAAACAAAACAAAATAGAATAAAAGGCAGTCAAAACAAAACAATGAAAGCAATACAAGGCTTCAAATCACACTAATAGGAAATAAAAAATGGTTATCAAAATATATTTTGTTATCTTTGAAATAGCTGTCCATGTCATCAAATATAACATGATTAGACAAACTGAGACAGAATAAAACCAAACTAAACAGAACAATGAAAGCAATATGGGTTTTAAATCATAATAATAGATTAACAATGGCCACTGACTTCCCTTTTAAACAATTCTTCCCCTTTCACTTTCACAGGTTGTATTATATATTTTGGATCCCACTAACTCCTTAAGTTTTAACACTAGGGAGGCAATCTGCCATTCACCTATGTGACTCTGAACCATTTTACCCCTGAGCATGATCTCAGGTTGTATCCATTTACTTACAAGAGCCTCAAGGTTATCTTTCTTTATAGCTGAGTAGTTCTCCACTGTATAAAAATGTTCATGGCTTTCTAAACAGTCTGCAGCTGATGGGTGAGCTACCCCCACTTTTTTCTGGTTCCCTGTCACATAGAGCATTGTTTGCTCACCTTTGACTTTCAGTCTATAAATCTTCTTTTGAGTTAAATGTCTCTCTTGTATAAAGCATATTGATGGCCCCTATCTCCTTATCCATTCTGTCTGTGTTTCTTTTTATTGGTGAATGGAATCTATCTATATAGCAATTATGGCCAACCTTCCCTGCCTCATCTCTGCAATGCTGTTTTCCTGCCATTGGTTCTCTACTTTTCCCCTTCATTCCACTGTCTGCCCTGTTCAGGGATCCCCCTCTACTACTGTTCCTGAAACCATGGTCTTTTTTTTTTTCTCTCTCTCCTTAGAATGCCCTTCATTATTTTTTGTATGTTAGTTTAGTGGTCATGACTTCCTTCAGTTGTTCTTTGTCATGGAAGTATCTTGTTTCTCCATTAATTTTGAAAGACAGTTTTTCAGGGTACATCAATCTGGGTTGGAAGTTATTTTCTTTCAGGACTTCAAATACTTCACTCCAAACTCTTCTTGATTTGATGGTTTGTGTCGAGAAGTTTGTCTTGATTCTGAGGAGTTTTCCTTTAATAGGTCATCTGTTTCTTTTCTCTAACAGCTTGTAATATTCTGTTCTTGTGTTGAATTTCTGGGATCTTGATTATTATATGTCTGGGTGAAGATTTATTTTGGTTATTGCTGGCTGGAGTTCTATATGTCTCATTTATCTGAATATCATTTCCTTTTCCTATGCTTGGGAAGTTTTCTGTAATTATTTCTGTAAATAGCCTTTGTATTTCATTTGTGTTGACCACTGCTTTTTCACTCACATTTATTATTCTTAAATTATGCTTCTTCACATTGTCATGTAGCCTTTGAATTGTTACTTCCTAGTTCCTTGTTATTTTTAAGAGATCTTTCCTTTCATGGTCGTAAGCTGCAAACTTGTCTTCAAGGTTTGATAGTCTATCTCTAGTTTCTTTCAAGAAGTTTTGCCAGCTTTCAATGGAGTTTTTAATTTCCTGGCAATCTCTTTGAATCTGTTTCATGTATTTTTTTTTATATTCTTCATCCAAGTTTTCCTCATTTTCCTATGCTCCTCTGTTCTTCCATCTATGTCTTCTTTAGAGGTGCTGAGCAATTCTTTTATTATGTTTCTCATTTCTTCTTTTACTTGAGATAGTATTTCTGTTTTAATTTCTTTTATAGCCTCATGAAGTTGTTTCTTTACTTCAGATGCCATTACTTCATAAACTCCAGGTGTGTGACTCTTGATCTCTTCTGTGTTTACATCTCCTGGACCAGTACTGTTTGGGTTGGAGGCCAGAGACTGCCTTTTGCTTCTCCCTCTTGTCATATTCCTGGTTTATTCCAGACAAGTGGGTAGTGGGGTCCCCAGCAGTTCCTGTGTTGGCTACAATTTCTCTGAAGTGAGACTGTTTGATTTTTCTAGCCAGTGCTGGCTAGAGATATCTGATGGTGACATTGGATGCGCTGGTGTAGGGATGTCTGCTGCTTTTCCCAGCCTGCTTTGGTTAACCAGGGGCTGGTGGAGAGCAAGCAGGGGTGGGACAGGCTGCCGCCTCCCTCCCGAGCTGGTTAACAGCAAGGGGCCCCCACCACATAGAGTACATGCAGGGGGCAGAGCTGGTAGGGGATAGATTTAGGGAAACCTCAGCCATGGCTGCTGGAATGCACACAGGGGCGAGACTCAGACCAAGCAATTTCCACCAGCCTGCTCCCAGCTAGGAGCTGCTGGAGGAAGCCAGCTGGAGCTCTGGTCCTGGGCTTTTCCTGCCCAACTGGAAAATGGCTCCTGGCCATTCACCCTCTCCTGCGAGAGGACTGAGTCCTCTGCGCTCACCACCAGTCAGTGCAGTCCTCCATGTCCACTGCTCCCCTCCGGCACCATGTCTCTTTGCAGAGGCCTTCGGGCTCGCCAGCCACCATACTCACTGTGACTTGTGTCCCCAGGTTTCAACAGCTTTTCTCACATGGTGGGTCCGGCTCTGACCAAAGGCACTGACAGCTACCACCTTCTTCTTTGTTTAAGTTTTTCATTTTTTACCCCCTCTGTGGGCTTCAATTCTCACTTTAGGTTCTTCCTTGGTCGAGGAGACCCACTTCCTTCCTTCTTGTCTTCCCCACGATGTTATGTTCCAGCATCTGGGCTGTTTCTCTCAGGGAGGCTGCTTACTCTGCTGCTTACTGTTCCTCCATGTTCCAGGAAGTCCCTGTTCAGCGCGTCTTACCACAGACTAACCTGCTTATTAAACATCCTGAGACAAGTGGGACCCCAACATAATTCTTTACTAAAGGTGTCAGGATTTAAGATACTATAAATACTTATTTTCTTTCTTTCACTTTCTCTCTTCTTTCTCTCTCTCTCTTTCTCTCTCTCTCTCTCTCTCTTTCCTTCCTTCCTTCCTTCCTTCCTTCCTTCCTTCCTTCCTTCCTTCCTTCCTTCCTTCCTTTGGAGACAGTCTTATTATGTAACCCATGCTGGCCTTGAACTCACATTTACCATGTCCTGCCTCAGCCTCCTGAGTGTTGGGAATACACATGTGTGCTCCCATGCCTGGCTAAGATATCGTAAAATCTTACATGGGAATTCAAAGCTTAATGATTTTTAGTTTATCTAGAAATGATTCTTCCTGCAGTACAAAGAATAACTGGACTGATTAAAAAACTGAACTCCTAACTGAAACCTCAGATCACATTCCCAGCTTTAATGGTTTAATGAAAAAGCCCTCAGTTTCTTTTCCAGAAAACTACATTAACAAATTTTACTGTGTCTTCCTTTCAAGGAAAGATGTTGATATTAAATAATACATGGAATATTTGTAGCAGTGCTTTGCATTGGAAATAAAAACATCATAAACATCTTTCATTACAATAATTTATAAGAACGATGTTAGCCAGATGTGTTGGCACATGTCTGTAATCCTGGCCATGCAGGAGGCTGAAACAGGAGAATGGTAAATTGGAGACCAAACTGAGGAACTTAACAAGATATTGCCTAACTATAAACATTTTTAAAAGGTTGGGAATGTTACTTAGTAGACCACTAGCCTTGCATGTGGGAGGTCCTGGCTCCAATTCCCAGTACTGGAAATAAATAAATAAAACATATTGTTAATGAGATAGTGAGCATTAATTCCGTAAAAGGGCCAAATTTAAGTTATGTGTGTTTTTCATCATTATATTTTAGTTTTAAACTTACTTTTCTTTTTGATTTTTAGAATGTAAGTCTCACTGCTAGATTCCTGTTTCTTATGAACAAAGACTGTTTCCACAGATTAAAGCATATAATAGTCACTTGACCTCTATAAATGTGGCAATATTATATGTAGCTCGTTTAACAATTACATTTTGGTTTTTTTGCATTATATCCAGCTCCAGGTAGATGTTTAAAAATTTGTTGGACTGCGCAGCTGACCTTGGAATTAAAGCTCCTCCTAAAATAATTATTCTCCAAGAAGCAATTGGTATTTTTAGAAGCATGTTGAAAAAATTGCCTATGATTTATTCTTTTTTCTTTTCCTCCTAGATTGCCAGGATAGGTATGTGCAAATAAAAAGAAAATAGAAAAAGAAGGAAGGTTAACCTGATATGGATTTGGGGAAGAGATTGCTCCACACACAAAGGGAAAAATAAGCCGGTGGGTACTTCCAGAAACAATGTCTGTTTGCCACAATATAATGAACATTTCCTGTGTGGAAGGCAACCGGTCAAGTGATGTGCGTGCCTCCCTGTACAGCTTAATGGTGCTCATCATTCTGACCACCCTGGCGGGCAATCTGCTAGTGGTCATTTCCATATCACACTTCAAGCAGCTTCACACCCCCACTAACTGGCTCGTTCATTCCTTGGCCATTGTGGACTTTCTGCTGGGGTGCCTGGCCATGCCTTACAGCATGGTGAGATCTGTGGAGCACTGTTGGTATTTTGGAGAAATCTTCTGCAAAATCCATACCAGTACTGATATTATGCTGTGCTCCGCCTCCATTTTCCACTTGTCTTTCATTTCCATTGACCGTTACTATGCTGTTTGTGACCCACTGAGATACAAAGCCAGGATGAGCATCGTGGTCACTTCTGTGATGATCTTTGTTAGTTGGAGTGTCCCTGCTGTTTTTGCATTTGGAATGATCTTTATGGAGCTAAACTTCAAAGGAACGGAGGAGATGTATTATGAACACATTCACTGTAGATTTGGCTGTGCTGTCTTCTTTAGCAAAATAACAGGAATATTGGCCTTCATGATTTCTTTCTGTATACCTGGATCTGTTATGTTGTGTGTCTATTGCAGAATATATTTCATAGCTAAAGAGCAGGCAAGATCAATTAAAATTGCAAGTCAAAAACTTCAAACTGGATTCGAAGTGAAAAATGGGATTTTACAAACCACAGAATGGAAAGCTGAGACAACATTAGGGATTGTGCTGGGAGTTTTCTTCATCTGCTGGTGCCCTTTCTTTGTCTGCACGGTCCTGGATCCTTTCCTGAGCTACACTATTCCACTGACTCTGAATGAAGCTCTGATTTGGTTTGGCTACTTGAACTCTACTTTTAATCCAATGATTTACGCATTTTTCTATCCGCAGTTCAGAAAAGCACTGAAGATCATTTTATTTGGTAAAATTTTCCAAAAAGATTCATCCAGATGTAAAGTATTATTTGACTCAAATCCATAAAATTTTTATATTTTACTGATTTGCCAAACATTCGATGATCATTTTTGTGAACATAGTGTAACCAACCACATGGGTCTTACATCAGCAATTTGATTTAAAACACCTAGGGGGAGTTAAATTCTGATGCTTCTTCCTCATCTCCTTTTTGGGAAGAGGTAGTTGTAATGTTTGTCATTCTTCATGTGCACACCAAAACTTTGCAAATTCATCATTTAAGGGTCTACATTTTAAAGAATATTTTCTACCTTTGGGTGGAGTATTACAAGCTGACAGCAGTCTGGACTCCGCTCTTCACCAAGGCTGTGTGTACGGATGTAATTTAGAATGATTTTGTTGCACATGTGCATATGACTGTCATATTGGTAGAGTTGGTCCTCCAAATCTGTAGGTTCTGCTTCTGTGGATTCAGCAATCTCAGGTTAAAAAAAAAATTGTAAATAAAAATTTGCCTGTGTACAGGACCTATACAGTAAAGCCCTCTTTTCCTTGTCACCATTTTATAAAGAATTCAGAATAATGACTTATGCAGCATGTACATCACATTGGGCATCATATGTAGTCCAGGGAGTTTCAAAGGGTACGAGAAGATGAGCACAGGTTATATGCAAATACTCACCATCTTGTAGAAGGGACTTAGACTGATGGATTTGGGTGTCTGTTGGGGATCCTGGGATCCATCCCCCAAAGATACTGAGGACAACAGTGTGTTTATGTTTTCAAAAACTCAAGCAAAATTATTGCTATTACTAATTGTGTACACATTTGTTATTTATGTACTTATTAATATATACTCCAATCCCTAAACATCTTGCTCTTCATCTCTACAAAATACATTCTTTTCTCATGCTTGTGAATAATTTTGAAAAAAAACAACAAACTACAAAAATAAGATATCCAGAGCATGGCTTCCCATGAGACAGGGCCAGCCGTGAGAAGCAGGAAGAGAATCAAGAAGCCAAACCATGCCTTCCTGTGAGCCAGCCAGTGCACTGGCCAGAAGACAAGACCAAAGGCCCTCTACTGCCCACTCCCACCCCCTGTAAGCAACTGGCTGATTTGGAGAACTCAGGGCAGGATGACATCAACTGAAGTGAAAGGAACAGCTGGAGGCTTGCGTTGTTTGCTTGACTGGAGGCCTGGGGCTGGGGGCTGGGTGTCTATTTGGTGCAGCTTGCACTGTGACATCTGTGGGGGTTTCCTTCTGTCTCAGTTTTGAAATCCGATGTTTTGTTTCATTTTACTGTTTTTGTTTTATTCCTGTATCTGGTAGCCTGAGCAACTGCAATATGCAATGTAACAACCATTGTTAAATTCCTATCATCTTGTTTTGAAAATGTATGTTTTGCTTTTGTTGTTGTGATTTTGGTTTGTTTGCTTCTTGAATTTTCTGTATTCCTTTTTTTTCTCTTTAAAATAAAAAAACGAGATATCATACAAAACAAAATCTAAATAAAAACAACATAGCACTTCTTGGAAAGAATTAAATCATTTAAAACTCTTTAAAATCTTATTGTCCTTGATGGCCATATACTATTACTTGGTATAGGCAAACAAAACTCGTTCTAACCATTCTCTATCATCTGCCATTTCAGTTTTTTTCTGATTTCTTTTGTTAAAAATAACAGAAATGAAGTTTTTGTCTGTTATCTATACGAGAAGCCATCTTTTAATGTTAGATGTGTGGTGAAATTAAAAGGTGGACTATCTGAAATGAAACAAGTTCACTTTGCTGGGCTCTTTGGCTCACAGAAAAAGAAGAAGCATCCATCAAAGCAGCCCAAGGTGAGTGCCAGCAAGTGGTGCAAGCAGATTGGACATATGGTGCCTGTTAAGATGGCAGGCATGGAATGAAAAGGAGGGGCAAAGTCATTAGGTTCAATACTGAAAGTCATAAGAATAATTATTGTATGCTCTAATAGATTTTATATGAACCATTACATTTTATACACATAAAATAATCTATTAATAATTATATCAATGACTTTATATGATTATATAAATTATAAAATTATATAACTATGAAATAACAAACATTGATATCTGTGTACAAAACAACTGTTCCTGACCTTCCTAGTGAGCTCAAGTGAAAACCATGGAAACTCTAAAGCGCACCAGTGCAACACACTGCCCCAGACCACATGGCACAGAGAAGCACCTTCAGGCTTTGGCAGTACAGAAGCGTGGGTTCAAATTCCCACTGTGCCAGCAGTTTCCATGCTTTCTCTCATTTGTGCCTTTGCTTCTGCTGATCCATATGCCAGAAATGCCTCACCCCACACCCACCATGCAACTGGCTGACGTTATTCCTTCAAAAGGCTCATCTCGGAGCTTACCTGCCTGAGAAGCCGTCTAGAATCCCCTCAGATCCCGCAGGTGGCTGTCTCTGAATTCCTAACACATCCGCACTCCGCGAGGCAGTGAACTCACCGATCACGGCTGGCTCCCTCTGCCCCCTGACCGTGCACTGCAGACAGGGCCGGCTGTGCTTTGCTCTTCTGTTTTCACGCTTAGCAGCATGAGGAGCACAGAAAAGTCACTTCAGTCTTTTAGTGACTGCACATAGTGAATAAGTGAATGAAGGATGAAAATATGTCTTATGGAAAACAGATCATAAAAGGTAAAGAAGGATTTGACTCCAATTTTATCAAGCTACAAACTTCACTTTTTCCATTCCAAAAAGTGGGACCAACTATGGAAAAATTGTGTGGCATTCATAGTTTTATCCCCAGCCACATGTGCTGGTATAGGTACAATTTTGGCAATAAATACGTAGTGTATATTTTCAGAAAAAGGTTTTCACTGTTAAGTTTTAGAGACACGTACTCTGAAATGGCTTATTAGAGTTAGCTGATCGCCTTCTCCTGAGGCCTGAGTTTCCAGGTTTCCTCACTGCACTGGGGTGTTGGGGAGAAGCTTGGAGATCTGCAGGTCCAGCTAGTAACTCATTGCCTTTGGAAGGAACACATTTCTTCTAAGACTCTAGAGATTTAACTCTCTAAAAAAAAAGGAACTGTAAATTTTTCACTGTATAGAGTAAGGGGAATGTTTAGATGAGCAATGAAGACAAAGACACATTTGAAAATGAGCTTCCAGGGGCAGGTCCTTACTAGCCCCAGCCCCCACCACAGAGCCTTCCAGAGTAGCTTTCCAGGACAGAAATGATTTACTGCCCATGGTTAATGCAGTAAATGCAAATTATTTCTAAAGTTTTTTCTTGAAATTCAGATATTTTATTTATTTTTTATCAGTTTATTGTTACAATTTAAATATACATAATGATCACATTTATCATAGAGAATTTATACCTGTGTATATCTTTATTCCTCTTCTTTTCCCCCATTCCCCTCCCCTCTCACAGATATTTTATTATTTTCTAAAGTTAATAGTAACTTGAGAGTCTTGCTCAGGAATTCCCTCTTCCTCTTAATATGAGGACTGATGTTGGCCATGATCAACTTATTACAGGTTGCTATAGAGTGAGAAGACTAATGTAATATAGTGTGTTTTCAAACTGGAAGACTCGAGGGTGTGGGGCCATTGATCCCAGCAGCTGGGTGCCTGCCCAGCCCCCTTGGCTCACTGGACTGGGCTCCAGAGGTTTCATGGGTTTGAGTGGACTGCGCCCAGCAACTTTCATTCAACCAGGGGAGCCAGGCCTGCTGAAGAGGGAGCCAAACTGGTGCCACACCGTGAGGTGAATTGCAGCTCTCCAGGGCAAGCCCAGAAGGGTTTGGGACCATTGATCCCAGCGGCTGGGTGCCTGCCCAGCCCCCTTGGGTCATTGGACTGGGCTCCAGAGATTCCGTGGGCTTGAGTAGACTGCACCCAGCGACCTTGATTCAACCAGGGGAGCCAGGCCCACCAAAGGGGGAGCCAAGCCAGTGCCGCACCATGAGGGAAAGCTTTGGAAAATTGCTGGAAACATGGAAATACAGGAAAATGACAAAACAAAAGACCAAAATGCAATCTCAAACCTCCAGCCCATCCCAAGAAATAGGAGCCATGTACAAAGAAGAAAATACTACACATACACCTGAAATGTATGAAATGATATCAACTGAAATAAAGAAGCAAGTACAGGAAGCTATGAGGGAACTCAAATCAGAAATATTCTACCAGGTAAAAGAAGAAATGATAAAAGTAGTGAAAGAAATACTGAATGCATCCAACAAAGACACAGCTAAACAATTACAGGAACAAAGCAAAATGATAGAATCCCTGAATGAACAGTTTAAGAGACAAACAGAATACATTAAGCAGATTCAAAGAGATATACAGGAAATCAAAAACTCTAATGAAAGTTGCAAAAACCACCTCAATGAAAGTGGAGATAGAATCTCAGACCTCGAAGATAAGATTGCAGCTAGTGAACAGGAAGGGAAATATCTTCTAACACTAACAAGAAATCAGGAAATAACAATTCAACAGTTGCAAGATGATGCAAAGAAAAACAGTATAAGATTAATAGGGATAAAAGAAAAAGAAGGGGAAAACACAAATGATATCAAGAGGCTATTTACAGAAGTAATAGCTGAAAACTTCCCAAACATGAGAATGGAAACTGACATACCGATTATTGAGGCATATAGAACTCCAAATAGCCATAACCAAAACAAAATTACACCCAGACATATAATAATCACCTTCCCAGAGATCCAACATAAGAACAGAATATTAAAAGCTGTTAGAGAGAAAAGACAGGTCACCTATAAAGGGAAACCTATCAGAATCACAGCAGACTTCTCAACACAAACAATGAAGTCAAAAAGAGCATGGAGTGAAGTTTTTCAGATCCTTAAAGAAAACAACTTCCAACCCAGACTGATGTACTCTGCAAAACTGCCCTTCAAAATGGATGGAGAAATAAGATACTTCCATGACACAGAACAGCTGAAGAACTTCATGATTACCAAACCAAATCTACAAAGAATACTGAAAGACATTCTAGATACACATAAGAAAAAACCACTAAGAAAGACAGACAATTAAACAGAATGGAAAGCTAAGATACAACATCAGAAAGATAACATGTCAACAATAAACCAATATATGACAGTTATAACCATTAATGTAAATGGCCTCAATTCACCAATTAAAAGAAACAGACTGGCAGAATGGATCAAGAAACAACATCCAACCATATACTGTCTACAAGAAACTCATCTAACTCAAAAGGAAACTCATAGACTGAAAGTCAAAGGATGGAAAACAATACTCCATGCAACAGGAACTCAAAAAAAAAAAAGCAGGGGTAGATATTCTGTTTGCAGACCATGTGAACTTCAAACCAAGAATGGTCCAAAGAGATAAAGAAGGTCACTACATACTAGTTAGGGAAAAACTGCAAGAGGAAGAGATAACAATCTTAAATATATATGCACCAATTCCAGAGCACCCAACTACACAAAGCAAGTATTAACAGAAATGAAAAATCAAATAGGCAGTAACACAGTTATAACAGGAGACTTTAACACACCATTGACACAAAGGGATAGATCTACTAGACAGAAAATCAGCAAAGAACAGAACTGAATCACACCTGTGAAAAAATGCATTTGATAGACGTATAGAGAGTGTCCCATCCAACAACATCAGGATATACATTCTTCTCACCAGTACATGGGACATTCTCCAAAATAGACCATATACTAACCCACAGAACATATTTAAGTAAATGCAAAAGAATTGAAATTATCCCATGCATGTTATCGGATCATAGTGCCATGAAACTGGAAATTAATGAAAAAAAGTAACTGCAAAAAACACACAAACACATGAAAATTAAATAATACACTCTTGACTAATCAGTGGGTCACAGAGGAAATTAAAGAAGAAATTAAACAATATCTACAAGCAAACAAAAACACAAATACAACTTACCAGAACCTGTGGGATGCAATGAAAGTGGTTCTCAGAGGAAAATTTATTGCACTGAATTCCCACATTAGGAAAACAGAATGAACACAAATAAGCAACATGATAGTACACCTAAAACATCTAGAAAAAGAAGAGCAAGCCAAACCCAAAGCCAAAAGAAGGGAGGAAATTATAAAAATCAGAGCAGAAATTAATGCAATAGAGACTAAGAAAACAATTCAAAGAATCAATGAATCAAAGAGTTAGTTCTTTGAAAGAATAAATAAAATTGACAAGCCCCTAGTCAACCTAATTAAAAAAAGGAAAGAAAAGACTCAAATTCATGCAATACAGAATGAAAAAGGAGAAATCACTACTGACCCTGTGGAAATACAGAAGATCATCAACAACTATTTCGAAAACCTCTACTCTCATAGGTTCAATAACACAGAAGAAATGGATAGATTCCTAGAAACATACGAACCACCAAAACTGGGTCAAGAAGATGTAAAACTGCTGAATAATCCAATTTCTATTAATGAAATTGAAAATGTAATCAAGTCCTTACCAACAAAGAAGAGCCCAGGCCCAGATGGATTCACTGCAGAATTCTACAAGAAATACAAAGAAGACTTAATGCTGACACTCTTCAACTCTTCAATGAAATTGAAAGGGAAGCAATTCTCCATAAGTCATTCCTGTAAGCAAATATCACTCTAGTACCAAAACCTGAGAAAAACCCAACTAAAAAAGAACTATAGGCCAATCTCCCTAATGAACATAGATGCAAAAATTCTCAATAAAATATTGGCAAACAGGATGCAGCAAATCATCAAGAAGATTATACACTATGTCCAAGTGGGATTCATCCCAGCCATTCAGGGATAGTTCAACATACATAAATCAATAAATGTAATCCTCCATATCAATAGAGCCAAAAGCAAGAATCACATGATCATTTCTACAGATGCAGAAAAAGCTGTTGGTAAGATCCAACACCCATTCATGTTAAAAACCTTACAGAGAATTGGAATAGATGGTTTTTACCTCAATATGATAAAGGCCAGTGTCATATTAAATGACCAAAAACTGAAAGCCTTTACCTTAAAATCAGGCACAAGACAAGGATGTCCATTATCACCACTCCTATTCAATATAGTACTGGAAATACTACCCAGAGCAATTAGACAAGAGAGGGAAATAAAAGGAGTAAAGATAGGAAAAGATGAAGTTAAATTATCATTATTTGCAGATGACATGATACTCTACATATAAGACCCCCAACCTCCATTGAAAGTCTCCTAGATATAATAAATAAATTCAGCAAAACAGCTGGATACAAAGTCAATACTCAAAAATCAATAGCATTCTTATACACTAACAACAAAATTACTGAGAGAGAAATAAGAGAAGCCACACCCTTCACACTAGCATCCAAAAAAATGAAATACTTAGGAATTAATCTAGCAAAAGATATAAAAGACTTGTACAGGGAAAATTATAATACCCTGAAAAAAGAAATCGAAGAGAACCTCAGAAAATGGAAAGACATCCCTTGTTCATGGATAGGAAGAATAAATATTGTAAAAATGGCTGTTCTCCCAAAATTTTTATACACATTCAATGCAATCCCAATGAAAATACCACTAACTATCATAGATCTAGAGAAATCACTCCTAAAATTCATCTGGAACAGAAGAGACCTAGAATAGCAAAGGCAATTCTAAGCAGCAAAGCCAAGGCAGGAGGCATCACAACCCCTGACTTGGTTATACTACAAAGCTACTGTAATAAAATCAACATGGTATTGGAATAAAAGCAGACCTGAAGATCAATGGAATAGATTAGAAGATACAACTACAAACACACTCAACTATCTCATCTTTGTAAAGGGGCCAAGCATGTTCACTGGAAGAATGACAGTCTCTTTAATACATGGTGCTGGAAAAATTGGCTATCCATATGCTGAAAATTAAAATTAGGCCCATGCCTATCACCATGTGCTAAACTAAAATCCAAATGGATCAAAGATCTAAATATTAAAACAGAAACACTAAATCTGTTGCAAGACAAAGTAGGTAAAAATCTTGAATACATAGGGGTAGGTAGAGAATTCATGAACAAGAACCAAACTGCATGGGAAATACTTCCCAGAATCAATCACTGGGATTATATCTTATTAAAGAGTTTCTGCATGTCCAAAGAAATCTCCAGCAGAGTGAAGAGAAAACTTAAAAATTGGGAAAAAAATCTTAGTGAACTGTCCCTCAGACAAAGGACTTCTGTCTAAAACTTATAGAGAATTAAAAAAAATCAGACCCCCGAAATTCAAAGACCCAATCCAAAAATGGGCATCTGAGATGAACACACAGTTCTCAGATGAAGAAATACGAATGGCAAATAAATACATGAAAAAATGTTCATCATCATTGGTCATTAGAGAAATGCAAATTAAAATCACAATGAGATACCATCTCATTCCAGAAAGAATGGCCAGGATCAACAAAACTACCAACAACAAATGCTGGAGAGGCTGTGGGGGAAAAGGAACTCTTCTGTACTGTTGGTGGGAGTGTAGACTGGTGCAACCACTGTGGAGGTCAATCTGGAGATTCCTCAAAAACCTGGGGTTGGAGATCCCATTTGACCCAGCTATTCCACTCTTAGGCCTATTCCCAGAAGATCTGAAAACATCTTACCACAGTGATATATGTGCACCCATGTTTATAGCAGCACAATTTGTAATAGCCAGATCTTGGAAACAACCTAAGTGTCCATCAACTGAGGAATGGATAAAAAAAGTGGTACTTTTATACAATGGAGTACTACTCAGCTATAAAGAATGATCACATTGAGATATTTATAAATAAATGGATGCATCTTGAATCTATGCTCATAAGTGAAATAAACCAAACTCACATGTATAAATACTGTATAGTCTCCCTAGTGTAAGAAATGGCAAGAGTACAGAAGATTTTATGGAAATCATGGTTCACCATTATACTGCTTTTATGTCTTATGTCTTCCTTCATTGGTTCAAGTGGTTTTATTCTGTTTTGTTTGATCTTAATATATGTGATCATATGAATAGTTACTTTGAAGACAAGACAGTATGGTAGCCAGTGTTGATTTAGTATCATCTTGCTCCAAAGTCCTACCGTGCTTTTGTTTTTCTATTACCATTGGTTCTGTCACGTTGTGTCTTATTGGATTTTAATATGTATGATAGTAAAAACAAAATTTTTGTGGAAAATGAGATAATATAGCAGCTATTGTTCATCTTTGGTTATTTGGTTTAGAATGTCTTGGAATACTTCCATTCTCTTGAGTTGTTTATTCTACTTTGTTATGTTTGACATTATTGTGTGTAAAGCTAAGCTCAACTATTTCAAAGAATGAGACATTATGATAGCTACTGTTAATAGCCAATTGTCTTGTTGTGAAGTGCTGTGTTGCTTATATTGTTCTGTTCTGATCTGCTTAGATCTGTCCTGTTTTGTTTTATTCTCTTTAAAAAAAAAAGAAACATCTCTGCTGGAAGATAGAGTAAGTAAAACTCGTGAAGACACTGGTGTAGGCAAAGACTTTATGAATAAAACCCAGAGAGCACAGGACTTATTGCAAAGAGTCAATAAATGGGATCTCATCCTATTGAAAAACTGTTGCACAGCAAAGAAACCACGAACAGAGTGAAAAGGCAACCCAATATGTGGGAGACAATGTTTGCCAGCTGTTCCTCAGATAAAGGATTACTGTTGAGAATGTATAAAGAACTAAAAAAAAAATCAGTCCTCCCAGATTTAAAGATCGAATCAAAAAATGGGCATCTGAGATAAACACACACTTCTCAGCTGAAAAAGTACAAACAGCAAATAAATATGTGAAAAAATGTTCAACAGTACTGGCCATTCAAGAGATGCAAATTAAAACAACACTGAGATTTCACATCAACCCTGAAAGAATGGCTAGTAATAAGAAATCAACCAATAACAACTGCTGGAGGGGCTGTGGGGAAAAAGGAAAGCTTCTCCATTGTTGGTGGGAATGCAGACTGATGCAACACTGTGAAATCAGTGTGGAGATTCCTCAAAAACTAGAGTTCCAGCTATTCCCTTTCTGGGTATCTTCCCAAAAGAATTAAAAACATCATAACACAATGATATATGTGCATCCATTTTTATATATAAGAGCCAGATCTTGGAAATAACCTAAATACCCATCGACTGAGGAATGGATAAAACAGATGTGGTATTTCTATATATTTGAATACTATTCAGTCATAAAGAATGATAAATTGCATATTTTTATAAGTAAATATATGTGCCTCAAAAACATACTTATTAGTGAAATAAATATATCATGCATGCATAATCAAAAAAAAAACCAAACAAGCTGGAAGACTCAATTCATATAATAATGTCCTGTCTTTTTTTTTAAGGTTATGTCTGCTGAATTTCTAAGATTAGGATGTTCTTTTCTTTCATGAAATTATGGTAATAATACACAGAAGGTTTCCAAAATGATCTTACTTGAAAAACTATGTCTGCCTCCCCTTTCCCTAATTTCAAAAAAGTTGTGTTTATGAACCGCTCCTGTCCACTCTTTCAGCCTGTGAGTAACCTTCACAACAAGAAAGGTAGTTTTGGCAACCTGGCCTTATGGTCAGTTTGGAAAGTACCAGGGAGGCATCTGCTCAGCTCCATCACTGATATGAGCATCATAAGGACTGTTAAAAACACACAGTCACAACAAGGACAGCAGCCATACAAAAGCAAAGCAATTCTTGCTATTGAGAAAAAAGTGAGCCTGTATTTATTATTCTCCCTTTTGATAGGCAGCCTTGATTTATTTGATATGTGCTTAGTTTACTGATAGTTTTTAAATTTGAAACTGAAATGGACATTAAGGGACAAAATAAAATGAAGCTGGCTGTGGTGGGAGATGACTGTAATCCCAATTCTTGAATGACCAAGGCAGGAGCAACTTGGATTCAAGGCCAGCCTGGGCTCCCTAACAAGGCTGAGGCCAGCGGGACTAAGAAGTGAGACTCGGTCTCAAGAAAAGAAGAAGTAAGCATTTCATTCAAGGTGTTTTCTCAGCCGCCTGGGGATAGCAGCTGAATGTTTTCCCTAAGATTTCTGAAATCCTCCAGCTAGGTGACCTCTTGTGTTTGTGTCACCGTGCCAACCCTAATTATGTTTATGTGAAGCGAGAAAGTAGACTAAGACACCAGTCCCCTTGCATCAGCTAAAGTGCTCTTTCTCAGATTTACCCTTCACTTTGGCTGGATTGTCTGGGAATTCTCCCAAGCATGTAGCTCCTCAAACAAAGTTCCGCTGTGGCTAAGGCCTCTGTCTCCACAACTGCAACCGCTTCCCTGGTGACTTATAAAACAGCTCATTTTCCATCATTTCCCAATCAACAGCAAATGTGTTAATGAAGCCCTCTGGTCTCTATTTACTAAGGATTTTAGCAAATGAGAAGAAAGTCAGAGATGGTACATGCGCTCCTCTCCTGGGACTGAAGGCTCCAGTCAGACAAACTGCAGCTTCCAAGTGTCACACTCTACACAGAGAGCATTGGGCACTGATAAATAGCCAATCAACACATTTAATTACCATTATTAGTAATTCTCCTGAGCCTACTTTTCGCAACCAGAAAGGTTTGCAAACAGTGATGTCATGTTCTTGAAGTGTGGTGCTAACTTTATGTTTAAAGGCTTAAAAGTTTTCCTCTGGGCTGTGAATTCTCCTAAGCAGAGAAAATTGGAGAACTATTAAAGAATAAGGAAAACACACATAGATTATGAATTGATTTTCTTTTTCTGATTTATGTCACTGGAACAATGAAATAAAATACAACACAGCAGGTCCTCAGAATAATCCCTATAATCATGCACTTGCTTAAAGGTGGAATTAACTCAATGCCACGTTAGACTATTCTCAATATATCATAGGTTAGATCCAAAAAAAAAAAAAAAAGAGAGGTGGAAAATGGTGGTCATTGATTCATTAATGAAATCATCAGAATTCTGTTCTTTATTCTGTTACCACCATTACATAAATGGCCTCAAATGAGAAGATAGATCTCTGCTTGTGAGGAAAACTGTGTGTTCCCCTGGGTGGGTCTATGTTCAGAGAACGTGATTATCAAGTGTGTAGTAATGTTCAAAAGTTGAGGAGTTTACAATCTCTCTTTAAGTTTAGGCTTTCTCATCCATAAAACAGATACTACATAGTTTTCAGGGCTGCTATGAAGATGAATTTATTCATTCACGTAACAACTTTTTATTGGACATCTGTGCTCTGTCAGTCACTGTGTTAGCGAAGTCCTAAAGACACAGGTGTGAGGAGCCCAGGACATTCCTCAGCCCTTTGGAATTTTCATGGAAATTAAACAAGGTTTTCTGGAGATGAAGGGACACTACATTTGTCAAGTTTACATCTATTTCTAAGAAAATCTCTAGAAAAGAGGCTCCAGGAGACTTGCACTGGCACACTTGAGATAGCACAGTTCCCAGGAGCAAAAGAATTGGCAATGATTCAAATAACAGATGACATGGAAAAAATAAACTGATTACTATATGGCAGAAAGGAATGAAATGCAGCAATATAAAGTTATGTGGAAAAATAAGAGCAAAACAAATTCTGGAAGACAACGCAGAGCATGACACTCATAAAGAGTTCGAAAAATAGGTCAGAGAACGTTCTGATTTGGTTAGCAAGCACATGTGATATGATTATTAAGTGAGTGCAAAAATGATGAACCCAAATTTAAGTTACTAACTGCCTGGAACAGTGCACAAAGGCAGCATATGGATGTGTAAAGGCAAGTGTCAAGTTCACAGTCATGGGTCTTCATGAACATTTTTATGACTTTGAAGTAGAAAAAGATTTCTTAAATAAAATAACATGCAAAAATAAGAAGGGTAAGTGGAGCTTTATCAAAACACTGTTGTCCATCCAAAAATACCCGGCACAATTATTTGCAATTAATTTCAGTTCTACACATCTGTATTCCACTAAAAATGTGAAAATGTGTATTAGTGATCCATCCCTTTTCTCTAGTGTAAAGTACAAAATGACAGCCTCTTTATATTATTGAAATAAACTGTCCATTTATCAATTTCCCTTTGGGTCCTCTTCTTTGATTATATTCTCTTTTGGTTAATTCAAAGATTGTGCTCTTCCAGGCTGACAAAGGTGTCAGTGTTGAAAATCAGGGTCACCTTCTTCCCATAACCCACCCCAGTAATCCACATCCTGCACAGATGTGGGACTGTTGGATGCTTCAGTGTCTAGGGGCACAGAAAGAAGGAGGGACCTGCTGCCGTGACATGTGCGATTGCTACTGACTTATTCTTAGCTCTTTCCGTTTATTTGTTTGATTGGTTTTTGAGACAGGGCCTCCCTACGCGGTTCAGGCTGGCCTTGAGTTTAAGACAATCCCTGCATCAGCCTCCTAATTGCCAACATTATAGGAACATGTCACATTTCTGGCCTTCCCTGGTTACTTGTTTCCCATGGACATAATTTATAGATATGGCTTCAGTAATTCTTCATAGAACCAAAAAATTTATTCAATATCATATACTATGTTTTCCAAAAGAGAGGGAAGTGGCTGGCAACTTCTGAGCAGCAGTGTCTTTTTCAAAAAGTTAAATTCTCACTTTTGGCAAACAACTGTGCTGCTATTTGTGTTTCTTTAAAAAAACTTCCATAAATATTTTCTCATTATGCCATAATATAATTGAATGTGCTCAGAAATAAAGCATTTTTTTTTTTTGTGGCAGAGGGAGTTAATCTTTCACTTTCTTGAGAGGACAAGCAAGAGAGGTAAAGGCAGGGCTAGTAATATGTTTTGTGGGGCTTGGTGTGAAATGAAAACCTGGAGCTCCTTGCAAACAAAATAAGGACGTCAAGGAGAACATGGTAGAACACTCAATCAAGCGAAAGCCCTCTGAACGTCAGCCCTCCAGGCGTCTGCCTAAGGTGCACACCATGCGGTGGCCCTGAGCCAAGCATCACCAAGTTAGCTACAATTTTCATTCAAGCTGGACCCCGGCGCCTTCTAGTTACCAGGATTGTGTTTCCTCTGCATCTGAGTTACCTGCCTCCCAAGCTGTTCCATCATTAGAGCACGAATTTCCACATTTCAGAAGAAGACAAAGAAAACATAGGCCCTTAAACATATGAGTAGATTCGGACCAAGTAGCAGCTGGGCAGGTTTGGGCATAAACATGGGAATTACGGAGATAATTATATCTAATTCCTCTAGATCTAAGAGGTGATGAGACATGCTCTTTTAGTTATACAATTTTACTTCTACACTTTCCTATAGCTATCTTAATTATTAAAAAAAATTTTTGACTCACTAGCCAAGTTCAAGAGCAAAGCAGATAATCTATGACCCTATGATGGCTAAGAACTCTGACTTGGGAACAACAGGGAAATCAGAATCCCTGTCTCTCTCACCCTTACTCGGCTTCAACTTCACACTGTGCTGTGCTTTAGAATTCCTTGGGACTTACTTTTAGAACACAACCTGGGGCTCTTTCTTCACCCTTCAGTTGGAAGAGACTTTCTCTTCCATTCAAATCCTGCTCTCCCAGGGAGATCCAGATCAAAAGTCCCATCGAGTTCCTGGAACAGTATTGTCTGGCCCAGCCTAAAACCCCTGCGTCCACTTTGACCTCTAGTTGCACATTTTGCTAGATCTTTTTTTGTTGCTTTGTTTTGGATCAGTTAGTCATCACCGTTATTTTTAGTGAGTTGCAGAATCATTTGGATTTTCAGTTTAGTCTTTAGCTATTCTGCAGGACCTCTGCAAACAAGGCTGTTCACACTTCCTTATTCCTTTCTTTGTACCATTGGACAGTACAATAAATATTTGTGCTGGTTCCTTTGTATAACAGAAATCGAGACTTTATTGGTTAGGCCAGGTCTAGTGGGTGTGAAGTAGTTGAAGGTCAAAGGCTTTTTTTCACTATTAATAGTTGCACCTTGCGTTTAGATGGTGGTTGCCTTCCTAATGTGCATTGAAAAGGAAATGACCCTGACTCATGACCATATTACAAGTTCTAAGTACACATGAAAAGGAAAACTTTCCGATTTTTGTAAGTACGAAGAACATATTGGGACAACACAAGGAGGACATGTGCTTGTTGTTTCTCTTGTAGTGGAAATGGCCCACTTTTCAAAGCCCCTGGACACCTGTTCAGATGTAGATGACCCACTCAGGAACTAGTCAGACTGTCATTGCCACCTGCTGTGTGTTGCATCAGGCTTTCTGGAGGAGTCATGCTGGGCAACTCTTGATGAAACCTGGTATTCAGCTTTGATCTCCACATGGTTCTGACTGAGTTGCTCTGGCTAACATGATGCCTACCAAGCCTTCATGGTCTGCTGAGAGATGACTCTATCAGATAATTAGGGATCCTTTAGTGATTCTTCTTACAAAACCCTGTGAAAATAATGGGACACATGAATGAAACTACTTTCAAACTCTCCTGGATGATCCACAGGGCAGCAGACCCTAAGCAAATCAAGTCTGATTGTGTATTCCAGATTAATTTGAGGAAGAAGTGTGTGTGTTGTCTGATAGCTAGCTATTATTCCTGGACATCTAAGGAGGATCAATTGTTGTTATTTTAGTAAAAAAATTGCTTCCTTTTTGTCTTTTCCTCTTTCTATTCTCTTTCTTCTTCCTCCTTCTGTTTCTCTTTCTTACTTCTTCTCCTCATCTTCCTTTTCTTCTCCCTCTTTCCCTTCTAAAATTCTGGCTCTGAGATGATAAACTAAAAGTCTATTAAATGTTTATGGTAAAGTAATGCAAATAATGATCATTTAAACCTGTCGTTAAAGTTCTATAAAATTACAAACAAAGATCAAGATAAACAAGTGGGAAAGACAATTATCTTCCTTGCAACTTTATGCCTTTCTTGAGTTTTTCTGTAAAAGCATGCATACAAGATGTCTTTTTTCTGACAAAATTCCATGTGTTTTTGTTTTCCTAAAGGAGACATTCGATTGCTCTGAATATGGAAATGGGTCTTGTCCAGAGAACGAGAGGTCCCCTGGAGTCCGAGCTGCCATCTACTCATTTATGGCAGGAGCCATCGTCATCACCGTCTTCGGCAATCTCGCCGTGATACTTTCCATTTCCTGCTTCAAGCAGCTTCACACCCCAACCAACCTCCTCATCCGCTCCATGGCCGTCACTGATTTCCTCCTGGGCTCTGCTATCATGCCATGTAGTATGATCAGATCGGTAGAGAATTGCTGGTATTTTGGGATTACATTTTGCAAGATTCACTATAGTTTTGACCTGATGC
>PVLA01016066.1:0-22277 GCA_004027455.1 Hydrochoerus hydrochaeris
GCTCCCCCTCTTTCAGCACAGAGCACCACGCTGGGGCACAGAGCCCGAGGCCGAATCTCAGCAGCCCGGGACTGGAGAATGAGGCAGCGCTGGGCATTGAAAGCGGGGCTGTCCTTCGTCCTACTGATTTGTGTTTAACGTTATTTAAGGAAACACAGGGGCCTGGCTCCTGGCGATGACCAAGGTTAGGGAAAGAACCCGAGCCTTTAGATGCTCCCGGCAGCCTCAGAAGGACCCCGTGTAACTGAGCCACTCTCCGGGCGCTGTTCATGGGGCACCAGAGCCACCGGCTAGGAAGCCTCTGGGAAGAAAATCCAGGCTCAGCGGGGGAGGTCACCATGCACCCAGGGCCAGCAGCTGCCCAGGCCAGGCCCAAACTCAGAGAGGACTTTAATACCAATTCAGAGGGTTTACTAGGATCTCACTGTACCTTATCCATTGCTTAGAGACTCTCCCTTAAAATTTATTAGAGATAAGGTAAGCAGGTGTAGGTGGGGCCAGCTCATAATCCCAGCACTCTGGAGGCTAAGACCCAAGAATCACAAGTTTGAGCCTAGCATGAGTGACACAAGTACACCCTGTCTCAAAATGGAAAAAAAAAAAAAAATTCTTTTACAAGTAGGGATGTAGCTCAGTAAAAAGGCCTTAGGTTTAATCCCCAGTACACCACACACAAACACACACACACACACACACACACGCACACGCACATGCACATACTGGATTTCTTCAAGTTTATTCCTATTATCTTGTTTTAAATTAGCAGGATATCAGAAACACAACACTACTTGCCATTCCTCACTGGTAACACGACTACTCTTATTTAATTCCTGGTGCAGTTCTTCATTTTCTTTCACCACTTCTTGGACTCGTGTCCTAAATGTTCTCATTTCTTCCTGAAATGAAATCAATGTGAATTGTGACACGTGTCCACATGGGTCTGCAGAGCTCAGCTCCTGTGACAGCCCTCGGGTCCTCCCTAGTGAGCACAGCTGTGTACCCCACAGGGACAAAGCCTGAGTTCAGTGCTTCCATCCCTTACTTGGTAACTCTTTTTCTTAGAGCTCATACTTGAAAAATTAGAGTGTGATTAAAAAGAAAGCAGAGAGGCCCATAAGAACTGTGTTTTGGTTTGTTTGAAGACTTTGGAGGATAAAATGCAGTTTTTTATGCAATAAACCAAAATGTTCCATCATTAGTGAAAGCCTCATTTGGTGGGGAAAAGGTTAGCGTGGGGAATAGGAGGGTCTGGCTCCTTGCCAAGGAGGAGAAAGCTGCTCTGCTTGGATATCAGTCCCCACCCTCCAACAGTCAGGAGCCTTCAGGAAGAAGTCTGTGAGTTGGTCTCAGGTTGACTCTTACTAACCTGTATCTCCCTCCTCCATTGTGGTTCTCAGCCAGCACTTGGCTGGCTTCAGCATCTTGTGCTGTACTTGATAAGAAAATCTTCTGTGCCAATACTTACTCAGTTTATGAAACATTCTCCCAGCTGTCATTTATCTACACCTGCTTGTCTTCAAGCAGCTTTGCCAAGTAACCTGCCCTCTTCTCACCTGCTGCCCAGACATACTCACCAGTTGCTGGCCACTCACCTGACTGTTTAGAACAGAGACAGGCAAACTAAAGCTGTCCTGCCAGCTGCCTGTCTTTGTAAATAAAGTTTTATTGGAACAGCCACTGTTACATGTTGTCTATGGCTACTTTTATGCTATAGCAGTGAACCAAAACTTCCATGGCCCACAAAGCCAGAACTATTAACTGGTCCTATAATGGAAAAAGTGGGCTGACCCTGATTTAGAAAGAGCAATAAAATAGCCGGGGGTGGCGTAATCCCAGCACTCTGGGAACCTGAGGCAAAAGAACTGTGAGTTTCTTCGCCTGGGCAACTTAGAGACTTGGTGAAACCCTGCCTCAAAATTTAAAATGTAAAGGGTTAGGGATGTAGCTCAATGTGAAGTTCCTGGGTTCAACCCAAGTACCAAAACAAAAACAAAACACCAATATAGCAATTTTATTATTAGGATTGATGGAGGGAGGCAGTTACTAGGGATCAAACCCAGGAGCATTTTAACACTGAGCTTGATATTTGTGCCAAATACTCATGTGGCCACAGGCTGGGGGATGGGGGTCAGGCTCTTTGGAGATAACTGAATCTAGAGTTTGTGATTGGTTCATTGTGTAGTGCTGGGATTGGGAGAGTGCTACACCAGCCCTAGTGGGGAGGGGTAGCCTGCATACAATATAAGGGAGGGAAAGAAGGCCTGCTTTTCCTCTCTTTTGCCCTTGTTGCTTTTGCTGTCTTCTGCTGCCTTGACCTGTTGTCCCTGTTCCATGCCAACCTTGGAAGCAGTTGATTACAGACTGAAACCTCCATAAATTGTGAGCTAAATAAATCTTTCCTTATTTAACTTTGTGTGTCAGGTATTTTGTCTCAGCAACTGGAAAACTAACCGAGAGCTACATCCCCAACTCTTTGTATTTATTATCTTGAGACAGGATCGTGCTAAATTGCTCAGGCTGGCCTTAAACTTATAATTCTACTGCAGGCTCCTAAGTAGCTCGGATTACAGGGATGTGCAACCACACCAGCCCCAAAAGTCCCTTTCAGTGGTGGTATCTGTAGCTCTGGAATCCCAGGAAAGCAATGCCTTCCTTCCCACTGCTACCTTCTCTGTACCATTCCCTCTACACACCTCCCTCTCTCCTTACCAGCCCCTCTCTGCTAGTCAAGCTTCCACCCTTCTTCCTTCTCTCCTTCCTTCCATCCTGCTGCCCTCTCCCCCTGCCATATACCTTTCTTCCCGCCTCCTTCCTTTAACAAACATTGCAGCAGTAGTATCTGCCACTTGCTGGGCGTACTTACCTTCAAAATCTTTCTGGAAAGTTTGAAACAGCCTCATCAATCTTGTCTCTCCTGAGACATCTGCCAACCTACCTGAAGGGTGGCATTGAGCTCATCCTTCTCTTTCATTCTGTCTTCATAAGCCAGCAGCAGTGGGGAAAGGTACTTCATATCCACCTGGAGGTTACAGTAAAGACGCAGTGCAGCAAAGGATGGTTAACATATTTCCTTCATCTAAATGCAACCATCAAATTTTTTAAAAGGTGAAACAGCCACTTATTTTGGAATGGTTCTTAGTAGCTGTGCAAATAGAGCTGAGAAAATAGGGTCCTGAAATTAAATAATTTTCACTTACCAACCAGGGTGGTACAGGGCCCTTTGATGGGAGGCCTTCAATATGGGAACTCTAAGAAAAAGCACATGTTGAAGACAAAATAAACTATACTTCCTCTCAGATGGCAAGTCTTAGACTGCTGGTGGGAGCCTGCTTGTGGTGGGCATACTGAGGTTTCAACTCATGGCCTCTGCACTGAGCTACATTCCCAGACATTTTTTTTTGGAGACTGGATCTTGATAAGTTGCCCTAGCTGGCCTTGAACTCAAGATTCTCCTGCCTCAGCCACAAGAGTTGCTGAGATCACAAGCATATGTGTCTAAGTCTTAACTTAGACCAGGTATCAGTCATGTGTGTGTGTAAGAAAAATGATTTCTGAAAGAGCAGTGCCTCTTTTCCTCTAGACACATCAGTGTATATTTCCTAAAAATAAAAGCATTCATATATCCAGCGACGGTGCCATCACAAAAAGGAGGGAGTCAAAACTAATACAGTATTATTTTCAAACACACAGACTATCTTCAATTTTGCTTATTGTCCCAGTAATGTCCTTTCCAGTTAGGGATCGATCCACTCTACAGTCACATTTCAAATCTCGTATCAACTTTTTCATTTTGCAGTGTGAGGGCTGGAAGTTAGAGCCTTGCGTGAGACAGGCTCATGCTCCACCACTGAGCCACACTCTCGGCCCCCTGTGCTCTGTCCCCTGCTGTGCTCTCCCACTGTGTCACCAAGGGGCTTTGATGCCTTGATGATCGGGGTGGAAGGGAAGAAGGTGCTCTGAGTATATTTTTATACTTAAGTATAATAAACAAAACCCACTGGAATCAGAAATCAATTCAACCATAAAGGCTAGAAAAGCATCTGATCTATTGTAGTAAGAAACGTTACCTCTTCTGTGGACAAATGCCTGAATTTTGTTTGATATCGACTCAGCTCCACATTCAAATGATGGACGGTCATTTTCAAGCCATCATTTTCATCCACCAGCTCTTGGGCTTGTTTCCTGAGATAAAGTAATTCAGGTACAGCAACTCCTGAAAGAAAACCCATGTAACGTTATGCTGTAATACATTCTATAACATTTATATCAAGGTTTTATATGTTACTCCTCATTTGTCTTTTGTTAAGGTGGTAGTGAGTTTCATATACCTACACAGTATAAATGAATGAATGAAAAGTTGGCAAGTTTTTTCATACCAGTCAACATCGTTTTGGAAGTTTATGTGTTCAACAGTACAAAAGAGTAATTCTAAACTGGAAAGATGATATATATGTGTCTTGAAAATTACATCAAATAAATGGAAAATTTGTAAAAACATAACTTTCTCACATAACAACGTTCTATTAGAAAACATGATGAAAAACAGATCCCACAAAAGAAATGCACAAAGAAACAATCCAGAAATAAATGCGCCTAAGACAAGGAATATGCAGTTTGCAAAAAACCGAACCGCATATGACTTATGGCCATAATATTCACCTGATGTAAATAGAAAAAGGTATAAAAATAGTGAAAATTTATGTAGCCTTAGGAAAAGGACTTGATGCCAAGGGCATACGTCATAAAAGGGAAATTCAAGAAATTGAGTTATCAATTTCTTATCAACAAACTAAGAAAATATATATGTAAAAAAGGTTAAAATCTTTAACTCACAGACTCCATACAAGTCAAGAAAAAAAACAAAGTACTTCAACTTAAAGTAGGCAAATTTATGAGATAATGCCCTGTAATCCCAGCACTCAGGAGGCTGAAGGTCACTGTGAGTTCGAGGCCAGCTGGGGCTATATCATGAGTTCAAGGCTAGCCTGAACCGAACAACAAGACCCTAGCTCAAAAACAAAAACAACAGAAAAGAAAAGAGAGAAAAAAAATTGGGATTAAAAAATCCACATAAAAAAAGAACTAAAAACCCAAAAAATTTATGTGGTAAAATGTCCACATAAATATCAATAAATATATAACATGAAATATTAACTCAAACAATAGAGTGAGTAAAGTCACTTTTATTAACCCTTTAATAAAGAACTGGGTACTCATCCCCACCTTCCTGAGAGGATGCTTGCTCAGCCTCTTTCAGTTTTCCATTGTCTTGTCCCATCCTTTTAAGTTTTAACTGTAATTTTTTCATTTCTTGTTTTATTACATTTAGTTCAAACATAAGGGCTTGATTTGCATTGCTTAGGTGCAAATTTTCTTCTTTTAACTCCTCAAACTTTTCTTTGGTTATTTCTATACATCTCTGACGTATTCTCCCAGTCACATCTGAAAAAGTACAAGGAAAAAACAAGTTTTGATGTTTATCATTTTATATCAAAAAGCCATGAGACTGTATTTCCAAATCCATGTGAGCCACTGTGTCACAACAGGCCTGGAGCTGCGTTCTGGGTCCCTGGAAAGGGAATGGCCGTGCAGGAAGAGGCCATATGGGTGGCTGGAAGAGAGGTTACCGAGGGGAGGCAGGGCCATCGAGGCCCTGGGTTTGGTGACACAGGGGGGAGTTTCCACCCTGCAGCCCACCAGGAGCCAGAAAGCCTGGGGACAGAGGGCCAGGCAGGAAGCAGCTCACTCTCAAAGTGCTGAGGCGGTGGGGAGCACAGTGGACTGGAAGGAGGCCCAGCCAGAGGGAGGTTAAAGGACAGCACAGAATGGGGCAGAGCAGGAGACAGGGACAGCAGGATTTGGGGGCTGAAACCCAACAGGTCTCGATGGCTCACTGCATGTGGGCAGTGAGGGAGGGAAATCAAAGGTGAGCTCCTTAAACCAAAGTGACAGGAGGCTCTTGTTTGGGGCTAAGGTCCAGCAGAAGGCCCCAAAAGGTCAGACTCAAAATCACAGTGGTCTCACGCCTACTGAAGCCCCAAGTCGCTGAGCTGTTGGCTCCTGTCGACCAAGCTGTTATCTGACCTCAGAAGAGAGAACCAAATTTCTCAAACAGCCAATTTTAATTGACCAGGATATTGAACTTCTCTCTACTTTAATCCTTAAGACAAACAAACCTGATATAAACCAGCCAGCTATTTTTCTACAGTCTTGTCTCCCTACACCCAATTTACATGGAAAGAAACTAAAATGACCAGTCTAGTGGGGGTGGGGTACTGGGAATTGAGGACTTTCATACTGAGCTACATTCCCATTTGGGGGTTGTTTGTTTGTTTGTTTGTTTGTTTGTTTGAGACAGGATGTCTCGATATATTTCAGGTTGATCTTGTACTCATTATGTAGCCCCAGCTGGCCTGGAACTTGCGGCAATCCCGCTGCTTTAGCCTCTAGATGCTGGGATTACAGGTATGCACACCGTGGCTGGTAATCCCTAAGCCTTTCTTATTTTTATTTTTGAGATACAGTCTTGCTAAATTGTCCAGGCTGGGCCCCAACATGCAATCCTCCTGCCTCAGCCTCTCACAGTGCTAGAATTTCAGATATGTGCCATCTTGCCTGGCTTCCAATCCTCTTTCAATCTTTCTTTCTTTGCCCCTCTTTCTCTGTCTAGAAAGCCAGCCTTCTGCTCAGCTCAGTGGAAAGTCCATTGTTTTATTCAAGGGCTACCTGATGCTAGAATCACAATGAAGCCCAGTGAGGTCACGACACTACATCTACTATAATTCTGGGCAGAGAGTGACCTGGACAAGGGACAAGAAAGCAGGAGTGAGATTCCAATAGGAGGGAACTCAGGTCGGGAGATGGCCCACAGCTGGGAAGGCAGCCCCAACAGAATAGATGGAGAAGTCACCAGCCAGAGGCAAAGCCTCGAGATGCAAAGAAGAGGTGAGAGAGGATTTCAGAAAGGAACAGCAAGAAATGTTAGAGCTGAACAGAGTGTTCCAAGGGGAAGATGTGCTCAAGGTCAAAGGGGTGAGGACCACAGCAGGCCCCGGCCAAGACGGGCTCCCACTGGAGGTGGAGGCAGAGGCAGACAAGGCAGGAGGGCCACCCCGATCCCTGACACACACACATGTGCCATCTGCAGAACACTGATGGTGAACCTCTTAGAGGTTTCAATGGTAACACACACCATGGGTCCCCCACCACTCCCTGCGGTCTGCAGAGGCCATGGTGGGTAACAGGACCAAAAGAGAGGCAACACGGGGGAGGCAGGGCCAGGGGAGGCCCTGGAGTTTTTTTATAATAAAGACAGGAAGGCTGAGAGATGGGGAACTCCACAGCTACATTGAACACAGGAGGGAAACAGAGGAGAAATCCCAGCAAGAAAGTACAGTGTAGTTGAGGTTAAACTGAAGATGGAAACCAAGGCTAACTCATGCTGGGCAAGGTCAGCAATAGGAGAGTGTCAGTGCTGACATCTACATGTTCCCCCAAACCTCGTGCTCATGTGTATGGCTTTTGGGACGTGCCTGGATCATGGTGTGTGATACTGGATTAAAGGTTCATAAACAGATTAGTCTGCAGATTGGTTTAGTGCAGTTCTAGGCATGGATAATGGGAAAACTCATCCTGGGTGTACGTGACAGCAACTAATAGGCTGGTACCTTGGATAGAACATAAACAGAAAGAAGGCAGGCTGCCTGTCTCCTGCTTGCCCTGCCATGACCCTCTCTGTCAGACTGCCCTGCCTTGGATCCAGCCAACTAGACTGAAATCTCTACAAACTTTGAGCTGAAATAAACCTTTCTTCCTTTGATTCTGGGTATTGGGTATTTTGTTCCAGCAACGAGAAAGTAACTAAGCCAGAGTGAGCCAGGAAAGAGCTGATAAGGGATCTAATTAGAGCACCATCATGCAAGTAGCAAGCAATTAACCTCTGGGTCAAGCAGTAAGGGCAGAGATGTGTGTGGCCTGCATCAGACAGATGGAGCAGATCAGGGTGAGGCAGAAACCCCAGAGGAAGAATGGCTTCCATACCACCCAGCTGGCCACACCTCCTGCCCATCCCCACCGATCAATGGAAACAGGCTACACACCTGGCAGCCCATGGGTTTCCCTTGTCCAAGTATCCTGAATAGAGACACTGCATTTCCAGTGGACAGGCCAGCAGGGACACACAAGGACTGACATGAGCACACCACCAAGAGAACCATCTCAGGCACGAGAACCACCAAAGTCAAATGAGAGAGAAGGGGGAGGTGGAGTGTGCACAGATACAGAACTGGATGAATATACTA
Source organism: Hydrochoerus hydrochaeris (assembly GCA_004027455.1). Lineage (NCBI taxonomy): Eukaryota > Metazoa > Chordata > Mammalia > Rodentia > Hydrochaeridae > Hydrochoerus > Hydrochoerus hydrochaeris. Next base: position 8,301 of record PVLA01016066.1, read on the forward strand.
TACTTAAGGTTCTCAGAAGAAGCCAGGTGCGATGGCACAGGCCTGCAATCCCCACACTCTGGGAGACTGAGGCAGAAGGAACTCAGGTTCAAGCCTCGCCCAAGGAATTTAGACCTTGTCTCAAAATAAAAAATAAAACTGGATAGAGATGCAGCTTAGTGCAAAGATCCTGGTACAACAAGAAAAAACTCAATATACTCAACCCCCAGCATGGCAAGAAAACAACAATGTTCAGATATTAGTATCTCAGAGAAACCATCATGATTAATAACATAAATTCAAAGGATGGGCTGACAGAATACTTACAAAGTGGGCTAGAAGTCAGAGCCCAGCACCCTCCCAGAATAGTAGCAAAAGCCCCAAGACACAAAGGGCAAACAGTCAACCCAATGCGAAGGACAGATGAAAACTGGATTATCAGATGAGTGGTGCCAGTCATATCAGTTCCAGGTCACAAAATCCACTCCCTCTCCCTTTTTTTGTCTTTTTGAGACAGAGTCTTGCTATACAGTTCAGGCTGGCCTTGGGCTCACTTTGTAGCCCAGGCTGGTCTCAAACTTGCAACGATCCTCCTGCCTCAGCCTCCCAAGTACTAGGATTATGGGCACTACAAAATCCCCCTTGAAAGCTCCTGCAGCTCTCCAAACTGTGCAGGTAACGCATCTCATAACGTATTCGCCACAGAGTGGAGCCCTCATTTACATACACCAACTCCCCAGGGCCTGAATACACCCTATGCTGCACCCTACCCAGACCTGTTAGGGTCTGTATCCAGACATCCCCTGAAGCCTCATGCCAGCCTAGGTGGGGCTGTGGGGAGGTGCCTGGATTTTGTGGGTGCTACAGCACGGGGGGACTAGTCCCCTGATGAGTTTAGAGCTAAATTGCTGTTCTGAGAGGCCAGTCACTGGGGAGGAGGCCTGGAAAGGTTTATCTCCCTGTTCGGTTCCCGCCTGGCTCCTTCCTGCCAGCCAACTACAGCCTGTAACATGAGCCAAAATGAACCTCTCCTTTGTGTGGCAAGAGTGAAGGTGTTTTGTCCTAGGTGGAGGAAAATAACTAAGACACCCAGTGTCTGGACCTTCTTTCCCAAGGCAATGGCAGAAGTTCAGCAGCTGACAAACCCCTCTTCCCTAGTCCAAGAGTGGGGCAGAGGCAACCCCCTTCCGGGGAAAGGAGACTGAGCTGCGTTCCCAGGGAGGCTACTCTGTGTATCCATCCTCTGAAACAACCATCCTCCCGCACAGAAGGAACGCAGAAGCAAGTACCTGGGGAGGGAGGCGGCTTCTCGCGCAACGGTGTCCTTTCACCCTAGGGAAGAAACAGCTCAGCGTGAGCGCAGGAGCGACTGTGTTCTCCGGATGGCAGGGAAAGCCCAGGGCATCAGACACCCGGTGTACAAGCACACTTCTGGCTGCACCGCAGCTCTTGTGGGGCTCGGTTTATTTTAGCTTTAGAAACTTTAATCTTTGTTTTGTTTAGCTGTGCTGGGGAGGGAAACCAGGGACTTCGCACTGAGCTGCATCCACAGCCCTCTTTTACTTTTGATTCTGCGACAGTCTTGTTAAATCTCTAAGTTGCCCGGGCTGTGCTTGAATTGTGATGCTCCTGCCTCAGCCTCCCAGAGGGCTGGGATTACTAGTCTGTACCACCACGCCCAGGAAGTTTCTTAGAACTGAATCCTGAACTTTAAAGAGCATCCCGCCTGGCTCTGCTCTGTCTTTTGCCGAGTTCAGAGACTATATCACTATGAGCAGCTCCAGCAAATGCCAGGCCATCAGTCACTAGAGCAGGTGATGGGAATACTGACCACAGATGCACAAACAGGCTCTCTTTTCACTGGGATATGAAAACACCAACCATCCAGGTGTGGGGATGCATAGTACTTTGGGAGTCTGAGGCAGGATAGTACTTCGGGAGGCTGAGGCAGGAGGATGGCACTTTTGGGTCCAGCCTGGGCAACACAGCCACTTAGCAAGACCTTGTCTCAAAGTAAGAAAATAGAAAAGAGCTGGAGGTGTGGATCAGTGCAAAGGCCCTGGGTTCAAGCCCCAATAATGGAGAGAAAAAAAAAAAAGACTTGTTATCTACAACAAAGCATGTTTTCAAAATAGACATGATCTTACTTCAAAACTGAGAATGAAAGGCTTTCAGCATTAGTTATGTTTTCTATAATGTGTTGGTGTGATATTAGGTTTTTATTTCTGCTGAAAAGGATGTAAGGTTATTAATTAACTTTACTGAGAAATGTTTCATTTTTACATTCCCACATCCCACAACTAAAACCTACTTGGACTTCCTTGTTGGCAAATTAGTTATTGAATTATTCATTAATTTTACACATTACATGATTTCTAACTTCCCAATACATTTTTTTCATTACTAAATTATGGAAAATGAGTCTCCTCATTAAAAATATTTAAATGAAATATTCATTAGGAAGCTTTTTTTTTTCCTTTTTTTTTTTTGAGACCAGGTCTCCCCATGTAGCCCACGCTGGCCTTGAACTCACAGCAATCCTCCTGCCTCAGCCTCCTGAGTGGGCATGTACCACTATACCTAGCTTCAGGAAATAACTTTCATGGGAATTTTTTTTTTCCACCTACAAACCATAAGAGTATTTAAAAATTATGGTGGAAATTCAATTTATTGACATTATAAGGGGTTTTTTTTTTCCAAATATGAACTTACCTTTAAATCCAGAACAGAGTACTTATCATCTGATAAAAGGGAAAAAAAAGTTTTTAAATAAGTAAGCAATTGACAACTTGGAAGAGTACAGTCATAGAAACTCACCTCTCACAGATGACCCAAGCAAGCGTCTAGCGGGAACAGATGTTGCAAGGCCACACAGCAAGCAGGCTCCAGGGCCAGGCATTCATCTCCATCTACCATGCTGCCTCCTGGGCACTTTCGAAGTCTCCAAGGATTGCAAATGAAACCCTTCCAAGCTGCCTTTCCTGCTGGCATCTCCCTGCCTCTCCAACCTCTTACAACTTCCTCCTGTCCTCCACAGGGGCTGGGGCTGATTCCTCACTATGTAACCCAGGCTGGCTTCAAACTCACAGCAATCCTCCTGCCTCAGCCTCCCAAGTGCTGAGATTATAGTATACATCACCACACCTGGCTTCTTATCAATAATTGTTAACCAAACTACATTCCAGCAAATGTCCTGGGGCAGCCTGGGCTGCCAGCACATGCTAGTGGTCTGGTAAGACCTTGTTCTACCTGCCACAGCCTCAGCAGAAGGCAACCCCCTTGCCAGGCTACCTTCTATAACTCTCACCCCTCCCTTACCCACCTCAGCACCAGGCTGCAGGTTGAAATCTGCACAGCCTCCCCAATAAATTTCTAATGAGCAAATCTTTAAAATGATACAAGGATCACTGTTGATATAGGATCTTGCTATGTAGGTCAATATGGTCTCAAACTCAAACTCACACTCACTATGTAGCTCAGGCTGGTCTCAAATCCAACCTCAGCTCCACAGTGACGGGATTACAGGCATGGGCCACACCACCCAGCCTTAAAAGTTTGTATTTTTAAACGCTTTTAAAATAGTCTTGAGGGAGGCCAGGCATGGCGGTGCCTGCCTGTAATTCCGGCCCTTCAGAGGCTGAGGCAGGATTACGAGCTTGAGATCAGCAGAGGGCTCACAGTGAGACTCTAACTTTCTAGGTCCCCCTTAAATTCATCCCAAAATAAAGATGACAGGTGGGCCGGGGTTAGAAGAAGGCCAGATGCTGAAGGTGCAGAAGCTGACAGGTAGGAGTTCACTTTATAATTATGTGTTCAAAACTGTCAAAATTTTAAAAATGTTAAAGGCAAGTTACCTATTTTACCAAACAAAAGAAAGATGTCTACTGTGTGTTAACCACCAACTTTTCAGGAAAAGAACCCGATGAAGAGGAAACTGGATTTATAGTACCCAGGTTTACTTTGGTACTTAATGTGCATGCAGTTCAGCTGGCTCTGTTTTTATAGCCCGTTTTTCACTTAACATTTCTCAAAAATATTTCCCGAGTCCCTGCCCTTCTCATTTCTACTACCCATATGGGCAAGGGATACAGATCCCCAACATAACAGGCCTCCTATGGGGGGGGGGTCATCTTACCGTACCTGCGATGCCACATCAGGCATCATCCCAGACTTCAGAAAAATTGCAAACACATCACAAACTCTTATACTGCAGGTAAATCAGAAATCTGCCGCAACTGTGGCTCCTGAGCCTTTCCCTCCCTGGATGTAGCCATGGTTATCAGCTGGGCATATTTCCTTTCAGATCTATTTGAATGTATAAAAGTTGGACACAGCCCCACCTCCCACTCCCTTTCACAAGTCTATATACAAGAGATGTTGGATGTTGGGAGAGAGGGTGGCATGTGCAAGGGTCCGGTGGCAGAAGGGCCCATCATGAACACAAGAGTGAGTACAGAATGGTCAGCAGGGACCAGCTCAGCATGGGAGTGTAGTATGCATGGGATAGGATGGGGTGGGGATGTCACTGATGGGTTCCTGTTTTGAAAAGGCTTCCCTGGCTACTGCCATGGTGCTGACCCACACTGGGCACCAAGTGGGCATTCCCCTGTATCCATATGTCTGCTGGCAGAGTGGGAAAAGGAGCAGAACTAAACTGCAGCAGCTGGTTCCATAGTGTCAGGAGCTGGGTGAAAACAGTTTTGCTGGCTGGGATCTTACTGGGGTACAGAGTGAGCCATCAGGCCAACAAAATTTTTGAGCTAGCCGGGGATTTAGCTCAGCGGTTCATGCGCTTGCTTGGTAAGCTCAAGGTCGTGAGTTCGATCCCCGGGACAAAAAAAAAATTTTTTTTTTTTGAGCTAGACGCTAAGTATCACTAGTGTGCATGGAAGACTCCGGGCAGGTGCGACTGAACTGACCCGGGGGAGGGTAGAATAGAGGGTAGAGGCGAAGCCTCTTCCCACTTGGAAACGCCAGCTGAGAACCAAGCCACAAAAGCCAGCGCTCCTGATCAGCGGTCCGGTTCACACGCCTGGGCCTCCCCAAAGTATCTGTTAAAACTGCACGACTCCAGGCCCACTCAGAATTTGGGCTGTGGGCCTTTTCCGTGAGTGTCCAGGGGCTTTGCTGCCCACCACAAACCGAGAGCCGCTGCGGGAGCTGCGACCCCCGCCAACCAGCCCCTGTGCTGCTTCTGAGGTTTCCCAGTGGGCGGAGTATCAGTCTGGGCTCCCCATTCCCACTGGCCCCTGCAGCTGGCGCCACACTGGGCTCCGTCAGGAGAGGGCGCCAGACAGGCACTGGAAGCGGGTGGTTTTCCTGACCCCTCCCACCGCTTTCCTTCCTCTATTTGGGCGGACTGGGCAGCCAGGTGCACCCCATCTCAGAGAGTGACCTCGGGGAACCCTTTACAGCCACGCCCTTTGCGGCTTCTTCCTCAGGCGCCCTGCGATGCAGCCCCTCAGCCGGCAGTGCTGTTAAGCTAATCCTCCCTGGCATCTCTGCTCGATCACCGTGTGGGCTCCGTCTGGACTGGATCCTGGGTGGTGTGCAACACACTAGGCCGCACGTCACTTTGTTAGAGAGGGCCACGTGCACAGACAGTGCACAGACACGGAAAATAGGGGGCGGTGTGAGATGAAATGGCAGGGGCGAAATGGCGTGCATTTTATAAATCTGTGCACACTATAAAAGGGGTTTAAAGTAACTGTCCTGAGCACCACAATTACCTGTGTTTAGCTCTATCTATTTCCATAATGGACCCTTGCCCCACCCCCGCCCTGGCAAAGGATGTGGATCTCGGACCCACTCACTGAGCTACGTCCCTAGCCCCTTCTACTCTGACACAGGACTTTGCTCAGCTGGCCAAGCTGACCTGGAACTTGGGATCCTCATGAACTGTGCTTCAGCCTCCTAAGTAGCTGTGATTACCAGACCTGGCTTTTGATTTTTTTTGTTTAAATAGAAAACACTTCTATAATTTAAAAAATATGCTTTTTATGTGAATTTAATATTTTAATTACTTTTATTAACACTAGTCAATATTTTAAAATATACACTCCCAGGTGCAGTGGCACACACTTGCAATTCCATCTACTCAGCCAGCTGATGCAGGAAGATCAATGAGTTCTGGGTCAGCCTGAGCAACATGGCAAGACCTTCCCTCAGAAAAATACATACACATACATCTATACCTGGTGTAGAGGCTAAGTGTTATGTCTTTGCCTAGATGTCCCCCCCAAGGCCTCACGCTGTCCTAAGTGGGGCTTTTCAGAGATGGCTGGATCTAGAGTGCGTGATGCTGGGATGAAGGATGTGATGCTGGGATTGATTTGCCCTGTGATGATAGGATAAGGGTGCTCCACTCTGGGTGTGAGCGTGGGTAGCCTGGATAGACTATGAGGGACAGAAAGAGGGCTGCTGCCATCACTTCTACTTGCTGCTTTTTCTGCCTTCTGCCTGCCATGAACTGTTGCCCCTCTGCCATGCCACCTGTCTTGGAGCCAGCTAATTACAGACTGAAGCCTCTACAAACTGTGAGCTAAATAAATCTTCCCCCTTTAACTTTGGGTGCTGGGTATTTTGTCTCAGCAATGAGAGAAGTAACTAAGACACTGAGGAAGAGCAGTTTTCTGGTCCAGGTACTACAAGGCTAGCTTTCTGGTTTCCCCAGAGGCATCTTATAAACTGATTTCCACAAAACTGTTCCAAAGTTCAGGTCACTGTGAGGGTCCTGATGAAGCTGTCACTGGTGGCCTGCTGTGTGCCATCTCTTCTCTCCACTTCCAAACATAAGCCAGTTCTGAGGAACCTCACAACCTTTGCTGCAACACATCACATGCTCCCATGGTGCTGAGTAACACATACTGTGTGATGGCAGCTGATGTGCAGCTTTACAATCTTATCTGTGCTCATCGTTCAGTGAACCCTCACTGCTGGCCCAAGAGGCCAAGCCCTGCTCAGGAGAGGGCATGAGGGCCAGGGGGACGACACAGGTGACCTCACCTGTGCACCCTGGGCAAGCAGAGGACAAAAGTCACAGCCTGGTCAGGGCACTCTGCCCCATCTGTCCTCTCACAGCCCAGGGCCTGCAAAACATCTATGTCAAAGGCAGCCTAAAATCCAGGGAAAATAAATCTGAAATATCTTCCTAGGTAAAACCCCAGAAGCATGGTATAGAGGTATAGCAGCACCAATATTGGCATCCAGTATGCTCATAAGAATTTGGGTGTTTTTTTTCTTTTTTACCTTTTTGTTGCATAGGTTGAGGTAAAAGAGATGGGGAGCCTGGAAACCCATCTTGCTCAGAAATATTTTCATCATCTTCACTGTCCACTTCACGTGACAATGGCACCTTTTTGTTACATAAGACAAAGGAGCAAACATGGCATATGGGTTACTTACATAATACATCCCCAAACCAAACTGCAACATCTTATTTTATACTGAAACGCCCCTGCTGCTTTCCTTCATGAGACCAAAAGGACTACCCCTGGGGCCCACTGACACCTTGGCCAAGAAATGCATGTGATGCATAGTCATGGGGGTGGATGTCCTACCCAGGCCCTGGGACACTGCCTGTCCCCACTCCTGCCAGAGAGCAGCCAGGAATGGGCTCTGTCAGGCTGCTGGGTATAGCACCCAATACCATCCCGCTCCAGCACCTACACTGAGAGTCACTCCCAAGAGACAAGACTGCTGACCTGCCTGGAGAACTGTCACCCATGTCACCTGGGCAACTGCTCAGGACAGAGGCTCACCATGGTCGCTGATCGGATTCCACTGTTGGAATGGAACTCTCCCTCCACTGCCACAATGGGCACCTATATGGGTATCAAAGGTGGCAGGGCCACGGAGTTGTCATTAGAGGCCTATGCCCAGGAATGGGACTTGCCCTGCCGAGTAAGGGACATCCCTGCTGGCAGGGCTCTGGGGAACAGGGACAGGAGCTGCCCAAGAAGAGCCAGAAGCGAGTCTCGCAGATGGCTGCCCTTCTACTACCCAGACACTGTAGTGAGCTCCTGCTGGGGTCAGCTTGGCAGCGGGGCTGTGCTGAAGGCTGGCAGGGAGGTGGTGGCAGCCACCAGCAAGATGCCCATAAGAAGAGGCCCTTCAGAACTCAGAGCTGAGACTACTGGGTCTGCAGGCTTTGTGCACATGGCTTCCAGGTGACCTGGCTCAGGGGAGGAGCAAGCAGGCGGGTCTCCCAATCTACTTATCATTTGAAGGAAAAAGAAAAAGGATTCCTTGCTTGCTTGTGTGTGTGTGTGTGTGTGAATGAGTGAGAGAGATAGAGAGAGAGAGAGAGAGAGAGAGAGAGAGAGAGAGAGAGAGAGACTGTGATGCCAGGGACTGAACATGGGGCCTCCCACATTGCAGGCAAGTATTCTACCACTGAGCTATATCCCCAGCCCTTTTTATTTTATTTTGAGACAGAGTCACTGAATTGCCCAGGCTGACTTAAAAACTGTGATCCTCCTGCCTTAGACTCCAGAGTAGCTGGGGTTCCAGGCATAAGTCACCACACTTAGCACAACGCTTGCTTTTCACCTCCCCGGAACAACCCCTCCCCACCAAGATATACTAAGCTACCCACTTGGATCAAGGAAATGTGACACTGATAAAAGCACTCAGAACAGCATTAGAAAGATGCCCCAGTTGGCAAACTGTCAGGCAATATCCACTAGCACTGCAGATGACCGATGCTTACAATGGTGCCTTCCCACTCTTCAGGCCTTTCACCTGCAGGGAGTAGTGACACACGTGTGTCCATGGACACGTCTACACTGTTCACACCAGCACTATGCTCAACAGCCCAAAATTGGAAGCAATCAAACCATAAAGTGGATAAATAACTGACTGGCTGGTTACACAATGCAATGCTGATAGCAGTAGGAATGAAACAACTGATGTTTCATTACATTTACTAGGTAAAGACTTTGAAGGATAAATAACTGACTGGCTGGTTACACAATGCAATGCTGATAGCAGTAGGAATGAAACAACTGATGTTTCATTACATATACTAGGTAAAGACTTTGAAGTACTGCATGGTGAAACTCATGTAACTTTCAGAGTTGGCAAAACCAAACACAAGACTATTTTCCTTTAATGCTGAGGACTGAACCCAGGGCCTCCCACAGAGGTACATCTCCAGCCCTAACTCACATGATTTTTAAAGATCTGATCTAATTTTGGAGTTAGGACAATAGTGAAGTCAGAAGAAGTGGTAACTGAGAAGGAGGACTCTGGAATACTGGGATAATAGTGATGCTTTTTTTGGTTTTCTGAGACAGGGTCTCACTTTGTAGTTCAAGCTGGCCTCAAACTTGCAGTGATCCTCCTGCCACAGCCTCCTGACTGCTGGGATTACAGCTGTGTGCACTATGACATCCAGCTGAGTTATGTTCTTCTGAATTTCTATTTTGTGTATATGCGGTGCTGAGGATACAAAGTCAACATTCAAAAATCAATAACCACCAGGCATGGTGGTTACAGGTGGCGCACCCCTGTAATCCCAGTATTCAGGAAGCTGAGACAGGAGGAACGTTGCAGTTCAAGACCAGCCAGGACTACAAAATGACCTCAAGTCCAGCCTGAACTGCATAGCAAGACCCTGTCTCAAAAAGGAAAAAAAAAAAATCAATAGCCTTCCTGTACACAAAGAGCAAACTCACTGAAAGAGAAATTAGAGAAACAGTGCCTTTCACAATAACACCTAAAAAATGAAATACCTAAGAATAAAGTTAATGAAGGATGTAAAAGATCTATACATTGAAAACTACAGTACTCTGAAAAAGGAGATTGAAGAAGATATTAGATAATGAAGAGACAGCCCATGCTCTTGGGTTGGAAGAACCAACACAGTGAAAATGGCCATACTTTCAACACTATTATACAGATTCAATGCAATCCCAATCAAAATCCAGTAACTCATCTCAGAGAATTAGAAAAAACAATCCTAAAATTCACCTGGAACTAGAAGAGACCTAGAATAGCAAAGGCAATCCTGGGCAACAAGGGCAAGACAGAGAGTATAACACTCCTTGACTTGAAATTATACTATAAAGCTACTGTGATAAAAACAGCATGGTAATGGGGAAAAAAAAAAACCCAGACCTGAAGATCAGTGGAACAGATTAGAAGATACAGAAACAACTCCAGACATACTTAGCCACCATATTTTTGACAAGGTGCCAAACACATTTACTGGAAGAACGATAGCCTTGTTAATAAATGGTGCTGGGAAAACTGGCTCTACCCATGCCAACAATTAAAGTTGGACCCATATTTTCCACCAGACACTATAAATTTGGAATGGATCAAAGATCTAAATATTAAAACAGAAACAATAAATCTACTAGAAGATAGAATAGGTAAAACTCTAGTAGACATTGGTGTAGACAAAGAATTTATAAACAAAACCTTGACTGCACAGGAACAAAGAATCAACAACTGGGATCTCATCTTATTAAAAAGCTTTTGCACAGCAAGAGAAATCACCAACAGAATGAAGAGACAACCCACAATGTAGGAAAAATGTTTGCCAGCTGCTCCTCAGACAAAGGATTACTATCAAAAACAAGGAACTTAAAAAAAATCAGTCCTCCAAAATTTAAAGACCCAATCCAAAAATGGGCATCTGAGATGAATACATACTTCTCAGATAAAGAAATACAAACAGCAAATAAATATATGAACAAATGTTCAACATCACTGGTCATTCAAGAGACACAAATTATAACAACACTGAGATTCCCCCTCACCCTGGAAAGAATGGCTATTATTAAGAAATGAAGCAATAACAAATTCTGGAAGGGCTGTGGGGAAAAAGGAACCCTTCTCCATTGTTGGTGGGACTGTAGACTGGTGCATGCACTATGGAAATCAGCATGAAGATTCCTCAAAAAACTAGGATTGGAAGTCCCATTCCATCTATTCTCCTTCTGGGTGTCTTCTCAGAAGAATTAAAAACACTGTACCACAGCTACATATGTGCACCATGTTTATAGCAGCACAGGTTGTAATAGCTAGATTTTGGAAACAACCTAAATGAGGAGTGGATAAAAAAGATGTGGTATTTTAATACAAAGGATAAACTGGAGACTTTTATAGGCAAATGGATGCAACTTGAAAGCATACTCATAAGTGAAATAAATCAGACATGCAAGTGTAAACATTGTGTTGTCTCAGTGAGAAGCTGAAAGAAACTATATATATAAAAGATAGTTAAGATACTACTACTGATTATACTACTGATTTCTTTGAGCTCATTGAAGAGAAAGGTTTGTGCTAGTATTGATTGGACAATTAAATGCAGATGTCTTATATTCTGAGTAACTGATTTGAAGATAACAGTACACAATGTATGTATCATTATTACCCCTAATGGTTGTGTTTTGAATTTTTTTAAAATACTCCCCAATATTTCCGATTGTGATAACTCCCTTTAGTAACTAAAACAACACTTGCTTGGGTGTTAAAGAAAGGAAGGAAACCACAGACTCGCCCTGCCTCAGGGCTGACAAGGACAGCAGTGAGCTTTCCTCTCCTGCCTGCGGCCTTGTTCAGCCTCTCCATCCTCTTCCGGGGTAGGACACTGACTTAGACTGGAAAGAGCAAAGGATGCATGTGCTCTCCATCACCTTTAGGGTGACCACTAGACTAAAGACAGTATCATTTCCAAAGTCAGAGAGGGGAAGAAACAGAACAACTGAAATAATGTCAATCTAAACAAAGAAAGGACGGCCAAGCATAGTGGCACACACCTGTAATCCCAGCACTCGGGAGGTTAAGGCAGGAGGATCTCTGCCAGTTCGAGACCAGCCTGGGCTACAGAGTGAGTTCAAGACCACCCTGAACTGCATATGAAAACCCTGTCTCAAAAGACCAAAGAGAGAGAGAGAGAGAGGAGGGCTGGGGTGTAGCTCAGTGGTAGGACACTAGCCTAGCATGTGTAAGACCCTGGATTTGATCCCAAGCAAAAATAAAGATGTCCAATCTATATTCAGTCATGTGGATTCATATGTACATACGTATTACAAAAGGATTAAATTCTCTGGTTAGAAGACAAAGCCAAAGACTGCCAAATCGGGTTAACAAAAACTATATATGGCATTGAATTGTACACTTCATTGAAATGACTGAATCATAAAGTATGTGAATTATATGTCATTAAACTTGTTTTCAAAAACTATATTCTATCTACAAGATACATCTAAAACAGGACACATAAAGATTGAAATTAAAGGACAAAATAATGCTGACCAAGAAAATACCAAGTAAAATGAAGCTGGAGGAAAAAAAATCAGCTGGCCCTGAAGACACACAGCCCTTTCAAACTCACTGTACACTGAATCCTGCACATGAACCAGGGTAACAACCAGAATTCCATGCGTTCAACCAAGATAAAGGAGCAGAAGAGAGACCTGCAGTATGAAGAGACACAGGAGAGCTGTGCACACACCTGTGTGGCACATGCCTGTGATGCCAACACTCAAAAGGCTGAGGCAGGGGTGTTTCCTTGGCTGCAAGGCCAGCATGGGCTGTACAGTGAGTTCAAGGCCAGCCTGGACCACTCAGTGAGATTCCATCTCAACATACACACACGTGTGCACACACACAAATGACACAATATTCCCCTACTTAGGTGTGAGTTTGAAGAAAGGTTGTAATGAACACACTGATATAGGACAGTGATAGGAAAAGTAGCTTTTGGAGTCCAGGGGAGGAGCAGATGGCTAGCTTCTGACATGAACCCTCATGAAGGACGCATAGACATTTACCTTTGTCTTTGAGGGCCTTGATTTTGCCAGATAAAGAGGTTTAAATTTTAGCCTAACTAGATATAAATGTGGCAGGACACATTAAAAGATCCATCAGTCAATCAACTAATCAATAAAAAGCTGGAAGCAAAAGCTATGAGTCACAGAACAGGGAAAGGAAACGCTTCCTCGGGCAGTCCGGGCTATGCATGGCGGGGTCGGCACCAGACACAGGCTCACCTGGCTTCTGTGTGGCACAGCGTACACGGCATCCTGGTGGCCTCCTCTTTCTTTCCAGGTGCAGTGGTCCCCAGACTCCTTGTCACTGGATGACACCTGTGTCTCGGCGTCATCTTCTTCCCCATCACTCTGTGCCTCAAAGGATGGTAAAGAAATTCTTCTTCCTGTTCCACTGTGCCAGCTTGGCCTGTGTTTAAATATTAAATAAAGAATATAAACAAGCAATCTAATGCTGGAATTTGTTTGTTTGTTTTGATTTGTTTTTTTGCAATACTGGGGATTGGACCCAAGGCCTTCACACTGAGCCACATCCCTAGCACCCCCTGACACGCATTTCACCCTTTTTTGTTGACATGAGGTCTCACTAAGTTGCTAAATTACACAGGCTGGATTCTAACATGCAGTCTTCCTGACTCAGCCTCTCAGAGTGCTGGGATTACAGGCATGTGTCACCATACCCAGCTGGATATCAACACGTGTATTCAATGCACTCCCTCCAGGCCCCACAACAGAGTATTATACTACATTATAAAATATGTAGGAGCTTCAAGATTAAACCACTCACTAGCCCCTCTTTTGGTATTTCTTTCATTTAGGCGAGGGGTTTGAGACAGGCTTTTGTGATATAGTCCAGGCTGGTGATGAACTCACAGGCATCCTCCCACCTCAGTTTCCCAAATGCTGGGATTATAGGTGAGTGGCACCATACCTGGTTCTACGTTCTTTTGTTTCTAGTTATTTTTTTAGTCATTACTTGTATGCCTATACAGTCTGTCTTGGTTTTGGTGGATATTAAAATTAGCCTTTTCTAAAAAGGTAGATGTAACAGTATAATACAACAGAGTAACAATTTAACTCATTTAAGCAGGGAGCAATGTAGTAAAACCCCCACTACCTCAAAATTGTAAAAATAAGGGATGGGGTAGGGATGTAGCTCAGTGCAAAAGCCCTGAGTACAATCACCAGTACAGAAAGAAAGAAAGAAAGAAAGAAA
>PVLA01016067.1:0-22267 GCA_004027455.1 Hydrochoerus hydrochaeris
TGGGTCCTCCTCGCCATCACCTAAGGAGTCCCTTACATACGGAGGCTGAGTTCCTGAACCAGCTTCTTAGGAACGCTAATTCTTGCTACTCTTATCTGCCTTTGGGGTGGTTCCAAGTCGTCTTCTGCATCCCCTAAAACGGCTTCCCCAGCAGAATATCTCTGGGAAAGCTTGTGTGGAATGTTATAGGATGTGTGTACTTGGCTTTGCTATGAGGAAAATGAGTTTGGTGCGTCTCCTAAAGGTAGATTATTTCTATCTCTGTCCCTGTCTCTCTATCTACCTAGCTCTATGATTATCATCTCCACCTCCATCTACAAGTAAACCTGCACCCCAACTCAAACCTTCCCCTACCCTCATTCCTGTATATATCCTGGTACATATCTGGTGCATGTCTGTAGTATTGAAAAAGTGAATGATAATGAATGCAATTCTATGTGTGTTGAAATGTAGTGTGTGGAATAACAGTGCCTGTGACCCATTAGATGATTGATCGTGAGATGATGTGCCAGCAAGTGGTATGTGCTATAAGAAGCCATATGTGCTAGGAAAAATGTTTATGACTGAAAGCATGTTAAAAGAAGTGATGATTTGACAAGGAAATATTCATTTTAATGGGCTTCTGAGTGTTATTGTGTTCATGTAGTGCATAGATTTGAAAGAGGTTCTCCACGCGAAATGGTAGGTCTTTCTTCATGGACTCAGGCATGAAGTGGTGGATTGAGCACGGCTGTGTGCAGGAATGAGGGTGTGAGGCTGCACCTACTATGCAATGCTGATGAAGAATGGGACATAAAATGAGTGAAGCAGGAAAGAAGCAACGGCCGCCCTTGGTAGAAAGCAGTGTGACATGTGCCTATGTGAGGTTGATTTTATGCTGATCTGATGGGGAGGTACTGAGCATTTTCCCTACACTTCTCTACAGGATCCACCGCCTTTCCCACACCTGTCTCCGTGTCCCCAGAGAAACTGTGCTGAAGGGCTCTGTTCTATTCTTGAAGGTGTTCTTCCTGTGTGTCTCTACCCCATGTTGTCAGAGTCCCTCAGCCCTGAGGCCCCCTGCTGTGCGTGAGGAGAAAGAGGGGCCAGTACGCTTTGGACAAGCAGCTCAGAGGGGCTCAGGTCGCTTTTGCGCTGGCCTCGCCTTCCTGCCTCACAGGGCTGCGCTGGCCTGGGGGGGACCCTGGAGCAATCCTCCGAGCTGGTTGAATTCTCTCCTGCTCCCTGACTCGAGCCTAGGATTTAAGGAACACAAAGAAAATAACAAAACAAAAATGGTAGACAGCATGGAAATAGGAGTTCTGGGGTTGGAGGAAAAGAGAGAGGAAGAGGACGTAGAAAGAATTCAAATGTGATCTATGTGTATACAGAGCCCTACATGTATGTATTCAGTATGCGTTACAGACAAATACTAACGAAATTTTCTTTAAAAAAGAAACATGGAAGTACGTAAAGGTCTAAAACTTGAGGATGCAGAGTAGAGTGTATAAGATGAAATGGCTAATAATGAAATAGAAAATAAAAAAAAACATTGCATTCTGTTTAGTTAACAGAGAAACATAGAACGTACTAATTTTACCAAGAAAAATGTTAGCATAGCAAAATATAGGCAACAGAATATTCAAAACATAACCTTACTCTGACTATAATGGAAACAGTCCTAATGTTTGACAAAGTATAATCAGTTAATTATTTTTATTCATGCAATGAATATATGCAGTAATGAGATAGAGCAATCAGCCATTGTCTGCAACATGAGTAATGTCCACATATATAAACATGAACTAAAAGGAACCAGACACAAGGGAGAGAATTTGTCCTTCTCTTCACACAAAGTTTACAATTGAGAATATGTAAAACAACCCAGAGATCATGAATGCAGTGTCATTAGGAAGTCAGAGTCTTTAGCACTGTTTGGATGGTAGGAATAAAACCCAGTCTAAGGAATCCATATGCATCTGGAATAGTATAAGGAACTGAGAGTTGAGGACGGGGACTGCAGATTGATGAGTGTAGTAGTACATCTGAGAATACCAGCTACGAAAACATAGGGGATGTGATGTGCTCTTGGACTGGGTATCTCTGCATGGTATCTCAGGGCACTTTGTGTGAGAATCCTATCATTTGGGACCTGACACTCTACAGTACATATCACTGGCTCAGACTGACCTACCACCCCTGCGTGTCTCTGGTCACTCTCTCGTCTCCCCAGTAACTCTCCCACCATTTCCTGAACAGAACCCAGTACTCCACTGAGTTTGGAGCTTTCTGTTGCATTTTCCTTTTGGTATTTATTGTTCCCACTGCTGCTTATTACTGTTGCTTGTGTAAAGCTATGTGAAGGATCTTTTCCAGTTTCTTCCTGAGCAGCCTTGAATCAATCGATTTGGCAGAGCCATTCAGCTCCTGTCTGGGATATACCAAGACCCTACCTTACATATGTATTTTATTTAATCATTATTTCATACCTGCACCAGTGAAACTGTTCAGAAGAGTAGTGATCTGAGAATATGTGAGGTTCTCTTCCTGATCTCGAGTTAAGGTCACTTCATTGTTTCTCCCCTGCAGATCATCTTGAAAATCCAACTCTTGTGCAAAAGAAACTGAGATAAATAGCTCCTCTTTGGTGTTGATGGGTATTTATATCTGCTTAAGGAAACAGTATGAGTCTAGTATTTGACATTTTCAGGGAACGTATGTAAATAGTTCAATAGTATGGTTTCTATTAGTAAAATTTTTAAGTGTAGAAAACAGTATTGATTCTGTCAGATCACTCTATTAGCTGGCTTCCATCTTTCAGCTTGACCAAACTACTGTTAAGTATACTTAACTGAGCTGCTTTCTAGTTAACTGTGGTCATGTGATTATGTTTCCTACAAGGGAAAATGAGTAGAATTGGCATGTACCACTTCTATGACCACAGAAACCTCTACATCTCTCTGTGACATTTCCTTTTTGCAGTGGAAGGGGCTGTTGATCACCCCGGGTCTCTTTGAACGCTCTGTGTCAGTGATGACAATGTTTTCTTGCATCTCAGCCTATGAACTGTTCTAATGATAGTATATTCAGAGTTCATACTCATGGAAGATGTAGCCTCATCACGTATCAGTGTTAGTAGCTTGGTCTGTTCTTACCAACTTTGTTATCCATTACTGAGATAAGACAGTCTGATTTCACAGACAGTAACACAATGACTTGGTTTGATTGTAATATTTACTTTCCTTTGATCTTTTGGGTTTGTTGTTTGTTGCCCAGGTATAAGCAAGTTCAAATATGGGCTTTAGATGTTTCAAAATTTCTAATCATTAATGTCCTTTGTTTTTTTATCTTAAAGACAATAAAACAGAACAGAACAAAGTAAATTGGAACAGAACAATGCAAGCAACACAACACTTCACAAGACAACCAGACATCAACAGTAGCTACCATAACGTCTCTTTTCTTCAAAACAGTTGAGCATACCTTCACACACAATAATATCAAATATAACAAAATAGTAAAAAAACATTCAAAAGAATGAAAGTTTTACAGGACTTCAAAGCCAAATAACAGGAAACAAAAAATAACTACTATAATATCTCATTTTCCTCAAAAAATTTGTCTATACCATCACTCATAATAAAATCAAATAAAATATAACTGGATAGAACCAATCAAAACAGATGAACGAAAGCATGGTAGGACTTCAAAACAAGCTGATAGTAAATCAGCAATGGCTACCATATCTTGTTTTCTTCAAAATAATTGTTCATATCATCACACATAATAAAATCAAACAAAACAATAAAAGCAATCAAACCAAAGAATGAAAGCATTATAAGAATTCAAAACAATATGATAGGAAACCATGATTACCGTAATATATCCCATTATATTCAAAACAGTTACCCCTACCATCTGACAGCATAAAATCTAACAAAACAAGCCAGAACAAAGCCAAACCTAACAAAACTGTGCAAACAATGCAAGAGTTCAAGATAAGACAATAAGAAACTGACATTAGTTTCCACCTTTCCCTTTGAGGTATTTCCTCCCCTTTGCTTTTGGATCCCATTTACTCCTTCTGTTTCTTATGCTAGGGTTCACACATATGAATTCAAACAGTTTGGGCCATGAGTATGATCTCCAGTTGTGCCCATTTACCTACCGGAGCCTTGAGATTATTCTACTTTATAGCTGGGTAGCTTTCCACTGTGTGAAAATGCCATATCTTATCCATTCTGCAGTTGATGGACAAGTTGCTTTTTTTGTTGTTGTTATTGTTCTCCTGTCACATGGAACAATTATTTCGGTCTATGAATTTCCTTTCCTGTTAAATGTATTTCTTGTGTACAGTATATTGATGGATCTTGTTTCTTGATCCACTTTCCATGTGTCTTTTTTTTTTTTTTTTTTTGCTGACCTGAGGCTGTCTACATTAATGGCTACAACCAGCATACATTGGTTCATCTCTATCATGCTATCACCTGTTGTTGGCCCTCCACTTTTCCGCTTCATTGAATTGCCTGTCTTATTTGGTGATCCTCCTCTGCTGCTGTTCCTGGAAACATGGTCATCTTTATCTCTCTCTAGAATATTCTTTAGCACTCTTTGTAGAGTTAGTTTGATAGTCATGAATTCTTTCAGTTGTTCTTTATCATGAAAGTATTTTATTTTTCCATCAATTTTAAAAGATAGTTTTGGGGACTGGGGATTTAGCTTAGTGGCATAAGCGCCTGCCTTGCAAGCATGTGGTTGTGAGTTCGATACCTGGTACCGATTTAAAAAAAAAAAAAGATAATTTTGCTGGGTAGAGCAATCTGGGTTGGAAGTTGTTTTCTTTCAGAGTTTGAAACACTTCACTCCAAACTCTTCTTGACTTGATGCTTTGTGTTGATGGGTCTGCTGTGATTCTGATTGGTTTTCCTTTATAGGTGATCTGTCTCTTTTCTCTAACAGCTTTCAGTATTCTGGTCTTGTGCTAAATTTCTGGGATCTTGATTATTATATATCTGGGTGTAGATACACTTTGGTTATAGCTAGTCCTATATGACTCTCTTATCTGCATGCCAGATCCATTTTCCATGTTTGGGAAGTTTTCTTCTATTCTTTCTGTGACTATCCTTTAATTTAATTTGCATTGACTCCTGCTTCTTCACCAATACTTATCACTCTTAAGTTATGCTTCTTTGCATCATCTTGCAGCTGTCAAGCTGTTATTTCCTGATTTCAAGTTATTTTTAAGAGATTTTTCCTTTCATGATCACTAGCTACAATCCAGTCTTCAAGGTTTCAAAGTCTATCTTCAGTCTCTTTCAAGCAGTTTTGCCAGCTTTCAATTGAATTTTTAATTTCCTACATCTCTCTTTGAATCTGTTTCATGCATTGTAATTCCTTTCTACATTCATTCAAGGTTTCCATCATTTTCCTATGCATCTCTTTATTGTCTATGTCTTCTTTTGACCTGCTGAACAATTGTTTCAGTATGTTTGTGATTTCTTCTCTTACCTGAGACATTATTTCTGATTTGACTGCTTTTCAATCTCATGAAGTTGTTTTCTTACTTCAGCTGCTGTCCTCTCAGAGATTTCAGGTGTGTGGCTTCCATTTTCTTCCACGACTGCACCTCCCAGGCTTATTGTGTGTGGGCTGGAGGTCTGAATTTGCCTTTTGCTCCTTGGTCTTGACATTCTCCTGGGTTCTTCCCAACAAGATGGTTGTGGGGCCTCAGGCTTTTACCATGTTGGCTGCCCCTAGGCAGTGAAGGGGATGGGACAGGCACCTGGGTTCCTCTAATTCCAGATTTACAGGGAGGTAGCAGGGCGGGGAGTGGGCTTCTTCAGAGCTGTGCAGCTACACTGTGGCTTCACTGATGATCAGGGGTGCAAGGAGGTGGGGCTGCTTCTCTCAGCCTGTGTGTCTATACTGGGACTCCCACGATGGTGTGTTTGTCTGATTCTGCTAGTGGACGATGGCTGTCTGAGGGAACCAAGGGCCTCCAGTGGTGGCCTACGGATGCACAGGTTTACCTGGCTGTGTGTCCCTGCTCCTGCTGGCTGCCCGCAGGAAGGAGCCTTCTGGTGGCAGCTCCCTGAGGGTGAAGGTAATCTGCTGGTTCTCTCTGCCCATGCTGGCCTCCTGCAGGACGTGGCCTTTTCATGGCCACCGTGCACAGCAGGCAGAGGTGGATCTGTCTGTCTCCCATGGCCTGCACTGGGAGTGCAGAAGAAAGGGCCTTCCTGTGGTGCACCCAGCAGGCAGAGGTGGATCATCTTCAATAATATCTTTGAATATATACTCAGTTTATTGAAGATGAAGTAAAGCTGATTTCACTTTCCAGGCCTCTCCATGCAAGGAACCATAGGAAAACACACAGGCCTCAAACTATGCTGGCAGGGTGAGACTGTTCTCAGAGGTATGAGCCACTCTCCGGAATGTGGAGTTGGCTCCAATCTGTCCTCCTCCCACCTCTGTGCTGTGGTCCTACTTCCTAGGAGTCGTTTGTTGTCAATGTCCAAGGTAACCACAAAGGTGTAATTTCCAGTTTTTCCTTGAAGTGCCAAGTCTCACCACCCTTAATTCATTGCTCATGGTGTTAGTGTTTGTGTTCATGTGAGTTTGTGTACTTGTGTATTGATGTATCTGTTCTTTCTAACATTTCACGTAGGAGCCCTGCATCCACATGTTGACAGTCCAAAACAAAAAATGTACTGTTGACAAAATAAGTTCTTTTTGGCTTTATACTTCTTTCTGCATACATCAGTGTTTCAAGGTTTTTAAAAAGATATTTTGTTCACTTCTTTCAGACACAGTCTCTTTTTCACCAAAAATTTAAAAACAATTCCGTTGGAAAATTTATAACATCACTTACTTCCACGGTGCCCTTAGGAAGCACTCAAATGACAGGAAATGCACTTTTAAATGAAAAGTTAGTCTACGCTACATCTGTAAGTCAGAAACCCAGGTAACCTCGGCCTTAGGCCAGAGAGAACGACCTGGGGCGTCTCCTCCATTTCTTCACTCTTACACTACCTCCCCTCAGGAACACACACCAACACACACACACACACATATACAGAGGCTTCTCCCCTTCAGTCTCTTCTCTCCCTCTTTCTCTCTTCTCTGCTACTGCACCACAATCTAGAGATTCTTGCTTTTGTTGTTTAGAAGGCAGTTCCTGGTTCCCTGTTCCCAGAATATGCTAACACTCACCTCTGAATCTCTGTTCAGCTTGGACTAACAGTGAAGGTCCAAGATGTTTCTTTTTTCTTTTATGCTTCATGGCTCAACTCTGGAGAATTTCTGATGCCTGTTAAGTTTCTATGTTAACCTTGCTGTTAAAAGTTCAGTTGAAGAGAACTATCAGTGATTCCTGAGCTCTGCATCATGTTGGAACTTTGGGTGCTGGGAGAACAGGCAGCCTACTCAACACCCTGGTAAGCAGCTGGGGGCCTGCCAGTGCACGGGCTAAGGATAAGACATCGATCCACCCCCCCACCTCCCACCTCCACCCCCCCCACCCCCGTTAGCAAGTCGGCACTGGAGGTCTGAGTATCTCTTGGGAGGATGAATGTATGCAGCGTGGCAAGTAAGGGGTATTTCCTTCTACCATCTCTTTGAAGGCAAATATTTTTATCACTGTTTTACTCAGTTTTGATTAATGGTACTGCTTTATTCAATGTTCTGTTTTTATACATTCGATATTTCCTTCCATTTTGCTCTGATTGAAAGTACAGCTAATGTGAACAGAATAGGATGTACTATTGTGCCTATTACTGGTGTTCTGGTGACCTGCTGTGAGGTTCTGTGCTAATTTCACTGCACTAAGGTCACATGGGTTTGTTCTGTCTTATTCTGCTGTATTTTGCTACCTTCAAAAAAAAAGTAGATAACAAAGTAACAAAATACCTCCAAAAATCTCCCAACCCCACCAAAGCTGATCCAAGGGGCATGGATGAGGAGAAACTCAAAAACAAAGCAACAGAATAATATAAGGTGATTAAAAAGTAAATAACAACCAAAAAACAGGTCAGTAAGGTACTGAGCTACCTGAAACAGGATATAACTAAACAGATAATTTATTTAAAAAGTAAAAGGAAGAAAAGAAAGTTCTCTAGAGGATATGGCTGCATGTATGTTTAAGTGTGTAGGATTGATAACCATGTTGCTAAGTTGTTACTGGATCATTGAACTTCTTTGCAGTCTCACTGTTTGAATGTCCACTTTGTATACTTTAATTTTGAGACTTGAACAACTATGTCTAAGAAGACAACATGTAATTTATCATCTAGTGATTTCTTATTACTTTTTTCCTGAAATTCTGTATTGTTTCTACCCCTTTTCTGTTTTGCTTTTTTTCTCTTTAAAAAAATAACAAAAAAGATAGATGATCATATTATTAAATTTCTGTTATATCATTGAACAGAAGCATTTGCACTGTCCATGTTTGAGTGTCTAGCCACTTTTTATGCTTTGATTTTGTAACTTTAACAACTATTGTTAAGATGAGAATATGAAATGTGTCAACTATAGATTTTATGATGTTAATTTTTTTCAAATTCTGTATTCTACTTTTTTCTTTTTTTCTATTTTGTTTTTTCTTTAATTTTCTTTTCTTTCTTTCTTTAAATAAAAAAATTGGAAAAAAAGTTCGGTTGATGATGGTAAAGAATGATATGTGTATAACCAAAAAACAGTATGTAATCCAAGACTCTTATCTCCTCACTAGGACATACTCCAGAATAATTCATGCTGAGTACACACTGTGGTTGGTATCAGCTATAACTGAAACCTTGGCAATGGTCTATGACCTGTCTATGACATCCATAAAGTTCTGGAACCTACCCAGAATTCATAGCACTGCAGCACTGCTAAAGCCCAGTGGCTAAATAGATGCTTATCTTTTATTCTTTTGTTAAATTTTATTTTAAAAGAATAAAACCAAACAAAATGAAACAGAATAAATCCAAAAAAACCCAAAATGTTGACAGCAATACAGGACTTCTAAACATGATAATAGGAAATCATTAGTGGCTACTATAATGTCACTTGCTATGTTCAAAATAACTTCCAATAGGACCAGACATATTAAAATCAAATAAAACAGAACAGAATAAAACCAATCAAAATAAAGCAATGAATGTGATACAGGACTTGAAAACAAGATGCCACCATAATGTCACTTGTTATCTTCAATATAACTGCCCATAGGATGACGTATTAAAATCAAATAAAACAGAACAGAATAAAAGCAATCAAAACAAAGCAATAAAAGTGATTCAGGACTTCAAAACAAGATAATTGGAAATCTACAATGGCTACTATGATATACCTTGTTATCTTCAAAATAACTATCCATTCCATCAGACACAATAGAATCAAAACAATAAAACCAAACAAAACAATGAAAATGATATGGAACTTCAAAACAGGTTAGTAGGAAATTAAACATGGCTACCACTTTCCCTTTTTAGATACTTCCTCCCCTTTCACTTTCACAATATCTATTGTACATTTTGGATCCCACTAAACCCTTCAGTTTCTGTTATACTAAGAAGACACTGTAGTGTTCATCCATATGCATCTAAACCATTTCACCCAAGAGTATGATCTCAAGTTGCATCTATTTACCTATAAGAGCCTCAAAATTATCTTTCTTTATAGCTGAGTAGCTTTCCATTTTATAATAATGCCATATCTTTCTTATCCATTCTGCAGTTAATGGGCAAGCTACCTCTGCTTTTTTCTGGGTCCCCATCACATGGAGCATTGCCTTGTCTCCTTCCACCTTCAGTCCATGAATTTTTTTTTTTTTGAGTCAAATGTGTTTCTTGAATACTGCATATTTATGGATCCTCTCTCAATCCACTCCATCCATGTCTCTTTTTATTAGTGATTTGAAACCATCTACATCAATGGTTAAGACTGACATATACTAGCTCATCTCTGCCATCGGTCCCCCACTTTCCCACTCTGTTCAGTTGCCTGCCCTGCTTGGTGATCTCCTTCTGCTGCTGTTCCTGGAAACTTGGTCATATTTATCTCTCTCTACAACATCCTTCAGCATTCTTGGTAGGGTTGGTTTAGTAGTCCTGAATTCCTTCAGTTGTTCTTTATCATGGAAGTGTCTTATTTCTCCATTAATTTTGAAAGATAGTTCTTCAGGATACATCAATCTGGGTTGAAAGTTGTTTTCTTTCAGGACTTGAAACATTTCATTTCAACTTCTTCTTGAATTGATGGTTTGTGTTGCGAAGTCTGCCATGATTCTGATGGGTTTTCCATTATAGTTGATCTGTTTCTTTTCTCTAACAGCTTTTAATACTGTGTTTTTGTGCTGAATTTCTGGGATCTTGATTATTATATGTCTGGGTGTAGATTTATTTTGGTTATGGCTAGATTGAGTCTATGTGCCTCATTTATCTCCATGTCAGTTCCTTTTCCCATACTTGGGAAATTTTCTGCTATTGCTTCTGCAAACAGTCTTTTTCTGTGATTTCAGTTGACCCTTGCTTTTTTGTTGGCACTTATCAGTCTTAAATTATTTTTCTTTGTGTCATTGTCTTGCAGCCATTGAATTGGTAGTTTCTGGTTCTGTTATTTTTAACAGATCTTTCCTTTCATAATTGCTAGCTGCATTCCTGTCTTCAAGGTTGAAAGGCTATCTTCAGTTTCTTTCAAGCAGTTTTGCCAGCTTTCAATGAATTTTTTAATTTCCTGGATATCTCCTTGAATCTGTTTCATGCATAATAATTCCCTCCTATATTGTTTATTTAAGATTTCAATCATTTTATTATGCTCCTTTTCTATCTAGATCTTCTTTAGATATTCTCCGCATTTCTTTCATTATTTTTGTCATTTGTTCTTTACGTGAGATATTACTTCTGATCTGACTAATTTTACAGCCTTATCAAGTTGTGTTTTTACTTTAGTTGCTATCCATTCAGACATTTCAAGTTTGTGACTTCCAATTTATTCTATGTCTGCTAGACTAGTTCTGTGTGAACTAGAGGTCTGAGATTGCCTTTTGCTCCTCATCCTGACATTTTTCTGGGTTCCTCTGGATGAGCTGGTTGGGTCCTAGGCACTTAAAGCACTGGCTTCCTATCTGTGGTGTAGAGTAATGGGCCAGGCACCTGGGTTTCTCCTAACCTAGGTTCCCAAGAAGACAATGGGGTGTGGGGCAAGCTTCTCTAGTCATGCATGGCTACACTGAGGCTCCCTCAATGGCTGCAGGTGTGCAGGAGCTTGTCTTTCTGGTTCTCTTGGCCCTTGCTGCACATAGGTCCCAATGGCAGCTGATAGGAACACAGTGGTGTCTATGTTCAATTTTTCTTCAGGGGTTTACAGTTCTGTGATAATATCCGTGTTGCATCCTAGAGTTGTGCTGGGTATGGAGCCAATCTTGGCCTCTGGATGTGGAGTCTGGAGTGGTTTTCTGTCAGTAGAGTTCTCCAGAATCCAACTGCTGTCTTCTCACTTCTTCAGATACTTCCTTATTACTGGTCTCCCTGATTACTTCATCCTCCAGAGGTGTGTGTACATTTGTGCACTGGGTGTTGTCCTGTGTCTTGAGGTTCCTCACTGGGTGTTGTCCTGTGTCTTGAGGTTCCTGTTGTCATTTCCAGCTGGTCTGCCCTCTGGGATACAATGGAGGGGCACAGAGTGCAGATTCACTGTCTTTTTCAGCTGGCCCACCCTCTTGGATGTCAGTTATCTTTGATGGAAATTGTATCATTAACTTGTACTTTTATATCTTACACTTCGTTTATTATGTCTCTTACCCTACAAAGTGGGTGAGAGACAACCTGGGAACTTGAGGTGGATTATTAGATTATTAATTTGGACTTGCCCTATTTTTTTGAGGTGGTCATTCAGAGCTATAAACTTCCCTTTTTGGGACCTTTTCCTTGTGTCCCACAAATCCCCTTGTGTCTAGTATGCGCTACTGGCCCTGTGGTTTTATTGTAGGAACTAATTTCTTTTGTAATACATTGATTATTCAAGAGTATATTGCTTAATTTCCATGTGTTGACATCATTTCCTTGGTTTCTTTTTCCATTGATTTTGAGTTAACTGCACTATGATCTAATATTATGCATGGGATAACATTGGTACTTTTCCTTTACTTTAGCATGCCTTAGGGGCTTGCATGTGGTCTATTTTGAAGAAAGCTGCATATGCGACTGAGAAGAATATGTATATTTTTTGGTGAAACACCCTATGGATGTCTATTAAATCCATTTGTTGAAACATGTGTTAACTCCAACTTTTTTTTTCTCTAGTTGATCTATTCATGCTAGTAGGGTATTAAGGTTCCCCACTATAACTGTGTTGATGTTTATCTGATCTCTTATGTCTAATAGTGCTTGTTTTATGAAGTTGGGTACACTATTGTATGGGAGATATATATATTTATAATTTTTAACTTTTACTGTTGAACTGTTCCCTTAATCAACCTTCTGTGCCTCTTCTGATCAATTTTGGCTTGAAATGCCCTTTGTCTGAAACTTTAATAGCTACTCTTTCTTGTTTTTGCAGTCCCATTGCACAGAATATTATTTTCCATCTTTGATTGTTAGTGTATGAATTTCATCTTGGATTAGATATGTGTATACATAACACTGTTGTATTTTGCTTTTGATACAATTTGCTAATCTGTACCTTCTAATTGTGGGATTCAGTCCATTTAAATTGGAATTATTACTAAAATATTAACATTCTTGGCATTGCTTTATTTTTCTATTTATTTCGTCTTTTTGAGACAGGGTCATGTTATGTAGTTCAGGCTGGCCTTGAGATCATTTTGTAGCCCAGGATAGTCTCGAACTTGCAATGATTCTCTTGCCTCAACCTTCCAGTGCTGGGATTACAGGCATGCACCACCATGCCTAGCTACTTTATTTTTTTACTTCTCATTCTTTTTTTCTTTCTTACAGATAACTGCTCACCAAGATGGTATTTTCATTCCATTACGGTTTGGGGGCCACATTGGCTCTTGGATCTCTCTCTAGGATTCTTGAAAAAAATTTTGAGTGCTGTTTTGTTGGTAATAAATTTCTTAATGTCTCTTTTGTTATAGAAAAACTTTGCTTTTCCATAAATTTGAAAGAAATTCATTTGACTTGACACTTGTTTCATTTTGGGGCTTGAATAACTTTAAGCTCTCCTGCCCTTTGAGGTTTGTGTTGAGAAGTCTGTTGTAATTTTGGTAGATTTATCTTTAAAAGAAATTTTTTTAATAGCTTTTAAGATTCTCTTTATGTTGGACTTACGGTATTTAAACTGTACAATGTCACTGAAAAGTTCTTTATTGATTATGGCTATTTGTGGTTCTATGTGCTTTGCTTGTATATATGTCAAATTCTTTTCCCATATTTGGAAATTTTCCTGCTATTATTTATGTAAACAGATTTTTTATGTCATTTGTGCTGTCTTTTGAGGGTTTTTTTACTAATTCCAATTCATCTTAGTCTCCTTTGCACCATGTAATAGCTTTTTGATTCATTTTCCATATTCCTTTGTTGTTTGTAAGGAATCTCTGAATCACAGTCACATGCATCAGTTCTGTCTTCTAGCTCTGACACTGTGATCACATTGGTTATTTCTACTGATTTCTCATCTGCTTTTCTATTTTGTATCTTTTTATGGATTCTAATTCTTTACTAAATTGGTCACTCATGGATTGTATTATATTGTCTCATTCAGTTAGTTTTTATTAGTATCTCTGTAATCTCATTGGTCATTTTGTTTACTAAGTCCATTATCTGTTTAGTTATGTCATCTTTGAGCTTGCCCAGCATCTTACTGACCTCTATTTTTGTCTCTTCTTTTTTATTTTATATAATTTAGCTGTTCATCTTTTGATTCCTGTCCCACAGATCAGCCTTAGGGAAGTTGGGGAATTTTGGAGGTGTTTTGCTTCCTTGCCATCTAACATTTCTGGTGTGTGCGTGTGTGCACACCCACACCTGGGCTGAAGCTTGTAGGTCGATTACAGTGGTAAGACTTTATTCCAAGTATGGAAATCTCTTTATTAGTTTATGCTTTTTCATGACACACTCTGAGAATGGCTAACTGTAGGCTTTTGGCTCTGTCCCAAGGTACAGCTACCTCTGTCAGCTGGGGAAGGGAGGGTGCAGTGTAATTGGTCCACCCTCCAGTTCTCTGGAAATGAACCACAGTATTGCTGATGACACATGGACCAACCAAGTATTGGCATATAGTTAAAATGAATTGATAGCAACAACTAAGCCACTCTGGTAATAACAAGATCAGAAATAGTAACAGAGTCAAAGACAAACTGGATATAGACGCACCATAAGAAACAATGAACGCTACCACTGTATCACCCTTAACCACAGGAAGAGATTTATAGGCCCAAATTTTGATGTACAGTAAATATCTACGAAATCCAACAACTATATCACCATAATAGAAAAGAATTCA
This sequence comes from Hydrochoerus hydrochaeris, assembly GCA_004027455.1. Lineage (NCBI taxonomy): Eukaryota > Metazoa > Chordata > Mammalia > Rodentia > Hydrochaeridae > Hydrochoerus > Hydrochoerus hydrochaeris. The sequence goes on from PVLA01016067.1 coordinate 14,428, forward strand.
ATGATAACAGCATAGAATTAACTAAAATGTGAATATTTATAAACTCAATAATAATACTAGAAAAGATAGAAGAATTAGGGGGTGGGAGAATGAAAGAAGTAAAATGTGAAAAATAAAGAAAAAGAAGGTGAGAAGGAAGAAAGAAAAGTACAATAAAGGAGCCTAGTAAGGAACAAAAGAAAATTAATAAAATTAGATAAATAGAAAAAACAAGAAAAGAAGAAAAAACAAAAATAAGAGCATAAAATAAAGGAAAAAGAAAAAAGTTCAACTCCCTCCAAAACAAACAATGGAGAAAAAATTAAGGAGATAAAGAGACAGAGAGAAATGAGAAGAAAAATTCTCCATGTTTAGAATGAGATTTCTTTCCATGGCCTGCAGTACTGGAAAATAACCAGATGTGTGGGGTGGTCTAGTGAGTCACTGCTAGTGTCTGTTGTGTTTCCACACTCCTTTTTTTTGTGTGTGAATACTGAATCCCTACTCCACATTTTCTGATGTGTGTGGTTGGTCAATGATTTCTGCTCCCTGGCTGTAGTCAGTCCAGTAGCTCCCAATTTTGTTGTTCCTTTGTGCACCCTGAGTCACAGATTCTATCGCTTACCTTTACAGCCTGTGGATTCATGAGGTGACCTCCTGCTTCTCCATTCATATACTCTGGGTTGTGACAACTGTCCGAGATAAGATGTGTCCCTGCTTAAGTTGGCTGATAGAGAAAGCAAACAGACCACTGATTGATCTTACTGGATGTAGGTAGTGTGTGTGTATGTGTGTGGGGGAGGAAATGTCAAATTGACTGCTGGATTTAATGCCAACACTTTTAGGCCCAGTTCCCTCTGAAAGCTGCACAATTTGTATGATTTGTCACCATGGAAGATTGGGTTCTGTGTCCTTCCCAACCTGAATTTAAACTTTTCAGGGAGGTCTACATCTAGCCCATGCTGTCTCCATGACTGTGTCTTGTGAACATCTCTCTCCAATCCACTCTATTAGGGAGGTACTGAAAACTATGAATTGTAGTTGTTCTGGAGCTCAGTCTTGAGCAATTAATCCTTTCCCCAAATGGCTCATAATTAAACATTCTCAACCATGGTGGGAAATTTCTCCTCCTACTCTAGGCTGACATGCAGAATAATATGCTTTCAGAGTAAAATTTTAGCTTTTGCAATTTCCAATATCCTTTTCTTGGTACTGGTATGTTGATCCAGTCTGTTTTTCCTTGGAGGTGCCAGCCTTTCTGGAGCCCTGCTTGTGTCAGCAAGAGACAGGGCTCCCTCCCCAAAAGGAGAGTCACCTTTTCAAATTGTTTCATTCTGGTTTTTTCTCTGTATTCTTCTCTACTTCTCCAACTCATCTGTAGTTACTAGTTTTCCTGTCAACTGCCTCCCAATTCCTGGAAATCTTCTTTTTCTTTCTCTTCACTAAGTTGTTTTTTTCTAAGTGCCTCAATTCTACATCCTTGAGAGTTTGTATTTTGTTCTAGATCAAAGCATATCCCTAAATTCAGTCATCCAGGCATTAAAGAGCCACTCCAGCCATTGTCCATGAGGGCTAAGTTTCTATTTGAGCTGTTGGCAAAACTTGGTGTCATTTATGTGGTGCTTGTTTTTTAGGCATGAAGAATAAAAGAATTGTGGGGTCATCATATCTTCCACTCAGATTTAGAGAAAGGCCTCAGAGGCCTGGCAATGTGCCCTGAGGGTAAAGTGCATGGGTCTATGAAAGTGAAGCCAAGGGTACAGTGGAGGCCCCAGGAATTAGAGACGCCAGAAATGTAGAACAAATGCAGGTAGTGGGCAGAACCTGCCTAAGAGGGAGAACAAGTTTGCTGCAAGTAGAATAAGAGTGGAGCTGCCCAAGCCCACTAGAACTCACATCTTACTACAACTTACCCTGGGTGCTGGACAGGTGTTTGCAATATTTAATATTTGCCCAGTTTGTTTTTGGTTTTTTTGGTCTGACTCCTTTCTATCTCCATATCTCTATCTCGTGGGATGGGAATGTTTACTCTGTGCAATTGCATGTTGAAAATATTTAGCTTTCTTTCTGATTTCTATAGGGGCTCTCTAAAGAGAACTTCTCCCCAGAGTTAGTCTACATAGATTTTACAGCACATTTCTCTTCTTTTTGACTAAAAAGATAATAATTCAATGTAGTAACAAGAGTTATCCTCTGCTGATCTGAAGCACTAATAAGTAGCAGTAGGTTTTTTAGAAAAAATTGATTAAAATGTGTAATTTGAGAGAGTTTGGTAGTTTCTCAGATAGTTACTATATGACCCCAAAATTCCAGTCCAACATGTATACTTGAGAGTGTTAAAAATATACATTGACACAAGCACTTGTTCACAAATATCTATGGCAGTATTATAAGACTTTAAAAAAGAAGATGGTCCAAATATCTGTCCACTGATGAATAGATGAACAAATATAGTATATCCAAACAACATAATACTATTTGTCAGTAAAAAGAAGAATAAAGTACTGATCCAGTTTGCAACAGGCATTATAGTAAGTGAAGGAAAATGAGGAAAACCACTTGTTACACAGTTCTGTTTATGTGACCTTCAGAAAGACAGATTTATAGGCACAGAATGCAGATTAGTGGCTGCCAATGACCATGAGTGGGAGGGAGGGGAGTGGGGACATGAGGTATGACTGCTAATGGGTTTCATTTGGATGTAACAAAAATGTTACACAATTAGATAGTGGTGGGTATTATAATTGTAACAACATTCTAAAAACCATTGAATTGAATATTGAAAAATAAAAAGGAATTATAGAGTTACAAGTTTGCTTAGTGGGTAATATCATTTTTCAAAATTGGGTTCATGGAAAATGAACAAATCCTTGTGGAGAGATTTGAGACGCGTTACAGTATGCAGATTAAGTGTCTATGAGTAGTCAGTTGTTCTGTACCCTAAATTCATCCTTCTCCATGCGAACAAGATGGCATTCACATTACTTCTTAGAGTTCAAAGTTTCACTGCTCCCTCCTACGGAACACTCTTGGTACTCAAAGATGCTTCTCTGTGCCCAGCATAGAGTTCCAGAAAGAATGGAGTAAGTGATCAAATCTTTCTTTGTCTTTCCACACCAATTGGGCCTGACCTATTCCCCAGAGCAATGCTGAAGACCTCTATGAATTTGAGTTCTTGAACTTCCTCCTGTTGTTTCCTCTCCTCAGATTTCAGAGCTGGTTGTTCAACTTAGCTCAGAATCTGATTTGAACTGTTCCTCTCCTTCACCACCCATCTCTGACTGTGGGACTGGGCTATTTGACTCTGAACCCATGTCATTAGATACAGTTAAAATCAAGGTCAAACCAGGGTTCACCTGTAGTTTCTCCTGCACCTGTGTATCCAATTTTCAACTGATCTATGTCAAGCATTTTGAAGTCAAAGTGGAAAAAAAAAAGAAATAAAATTAAAGTGTGAATTTTAAGATTCCACTCTCTTAAATTCTGGTATTTTATTTAGTTTCTGACAATAGGTGCTCTTGTGGTTAAGAATGGTCCAGATTTCCCAGAGACATGTACAGTCAGAGTGTAGAGGGAGGGGTGGAAGGAGCTTCATAGTGCAATGGGTACAATGTCTCCAGGACTGCAGAGATCACTTCTGACATGCTTTGCACACATCTCCGAAAAGGGCACATTCTTCTTTTACACTGTTACATAACCTTTGGTGATTTCTTCTCAACAAAGGTGCACCATTTGTGTAATACTTTGTTAGTCCCCTTTTTTGTTGCTAAAACAAAATATATGACATATACAACTTTTTTTGGAAGAGAATATAACCAAATGAGGCAAAACAGAATAGAGTCAAATAAAACAAAAGGATGAACATGGTACATGACTTAAAAGTAAAATACAAGGAGATCAACAATGGCTACCTTAATGCCTCTTGTTATCTTCAGAAGAACTGTCCATATCATCAGGCATAATAAAATCAAACAAAATACTACAAAACAAAACCAATAAAAACAAAACAATGGAGACATTATAGGACTTCAAAAGAAGATAATAGTAAAACCACAATGGGTATCATAATGGATCTTATTGTCTTCAAAGTAGTTGCCTATACCATCAGACATGATACTATCAAACAAAATAGAATAGACTAAAATAAGTCAAAAACAAAACAATGAAAGCAATGCAGGGCTTCAAATCAAGCTAATAGGAAATAAAACATGGTTACCATAATATATCCTGCTGTCTTTGGAATAGCCAGCTGTCCATGCCATCAAATCTAGTACAAGTAGACAAAATGAAACAGAATAAAACCAAAATAACAGAACAATGAAAACAATATGGGTTTCAAATCATGATAATAGATTAACAGTGGCCATTGCCTTCCCTTTTTAGACAATTCTTCCCCTTTCACTTTCACAGGATGTATTGTATATTTTGGATCCCACTAACTCCTTTAGTTTTTATACTAGGGAGGCAACACACTATACATCTTAGTGACTCTGAACCTTTTTACCCCTGAGTGTGATCTCATGTTGTATCCATTTACCTACAAGAGTCTCAAGGTTTTCTTTCTTTATAGTTGAGAGTTTTCCATTGTATAAAAATGTCATGGCTTTCTAACCAACCTGCTGCCGATGGGTAAACTACCCCCACCTATTTTGGTTCCCTGTCACACAGAGCAATGTTTTCTCATCTTTGACTTTCAGTCTATAAACCCTCTTTCATGTGAAATTTGTTTCTTGTATAAAGCATATCAGTGGGCCCCATCTCTTAACCCACTCTGCCTGTGTTTCTTATTGGTAAATTGAGACCATCTATATTAGTGACTATGGCCAACTGTCTCTGCCTCATCTCTGCCATGATATTTTCCTGCTGTTGGTTGCCTACTTTTCTCCTTCATTCCATTGTCTGCCCTGCTCAGTGAGCCCCCTCTGCCACTGTTTCTGAAACCTTGGCCTTTTTTCTCTCTAGAATGTCCTTCAGTATTTTTTGTAGGGTTGGACTGGTGGTCATAAACTCCCCCAGTTCCTCTTTGTCATGGAAGCATCTTGTTTCTCCATTAATTTTGAGAGATAGCTTTTCAGGGTACATCAATCTGGGTTGGAGGTTATTTTCTTTCAGGACTTGGAATACTCCACTCCAAGCTCTTCTTGATTTGATGGTTTGTATTGAGAAGTCTCTCATGATTCTGATGGGTTTTCCTTTATAGATGACCTGTTTCTTTTCTCTGACAGCTTTTAGTATTCTGTTATTTTGTTGAATTTCTGGGATCTTGATTATTATATGTCTGAGTGTAGATTTATTTTGGTTATAGCTGGCTGCAGTTCTGTATACCTCACTTATCTGAATATCATTTCCTTTTCCTATACTTGGGAAGTTTTCTTTAATTATTTCTGTAAATAGCCTTTGCATTTCATTTCTGTTGACCCCTGTTTTTTCGCTCACATTTATTATTCTTAAATTATGCTTCTTCATGTCATCTTGTAGCCTTTGAATTGTTACTTCCTGGTTCCTTGTTATTTTTAAGAGATCTTTCCTTTCACGATTACAAGATTTAAACCTGTGTTCAAGGTTTGAAAGTCTATCTTAATTTCTTTCAAGCAGTTTTTCCAGCTTTCAATGGAGTTTTTAATTTCCTGGTAATCTCTTTGAATCTTTGAATCAATCAAATTTTCCCTCATTTTCCTATGCTCCCCTATATTTTTAAATCTGTGCCTTCCTTAGAGGTGCTTAGCAATTCTTTTATTATGTGTCTCATTTCTTCTTTTACCTGAGATAGTATTTCTGTTTTAATTTCTTTTATAGCCTCATGAAGTTGTTCCTTTGCTTCAGTTGCTGTTACTTCAGACACTTCTGGTGTTCATCTCCCAATCTTTTCTGTTTACATCTCCTGGACCAGAAACATCAGTTGGAGGCCAGAGATTGCCTTTTGCTTCTTCCTCTTGTCATGTACCTGGTTTTTTCTTGACAAGTGGGTAGTGGGGGTCCGAGACACTTCCTTTGTTGGCTACAATTTCTCTGAAGTGAGATTGTTTGCTTTTTCTAGCCCATGCTGACTAGGGATACCTGATGGTGACCATTGGGTGCGCTGGTGTAGGGCTGTTTGCTGGTTTTCCCAGCCTGTTTTGGCTCACCGCTGGCTGGAGAAGTGCAAGCAGAAGTGGGGCAAGCTATTGCCTCCCTCCTGAGCTGGTTATCCACAGGGAGCCCTCACCCCATAGAGTATGCCCAGGGTGGAGTTAGTTGGGGATAGCTTTAGGGAAACCTCAGCGATGGCCGTTGGATTGTGCACAGGAGTAGAATTCAGTCCAAGCAATTTCCACCAGCTCCCAGCTAGGAGCCTGAATGAAGCTGGCTGCAGTTCTGGCTCCAGACTTATCCTGCCCAACTCTAAAATGGCTCTTGGCCAATCGCCCACTCCCATGAGAGGACTGAGTCACCCACACTAACTGCCAGCCAGGGCAGTTCTCCAGACTACTGCTCCCCTCTGCCACCTTGTCTCTTTGCAGAGGCCTTCGGGCTTGCCAGCCACCACCTTCACTATGACTGTGTGTCCCAGGTCTCACAGCTCTTCTTGCATGGTGGGTCTGGCTCCGGGTGAAAGTACTACCAGCTACCACCTTCTTCTTTGTTTAAATTTTTATTTGTTTACTCTCTCTGTGGGCTTTAGTTCTCACTTTAGGTGCTTCCTGGGTCAAAGGGACCCACTTCCTTCCTTCTTATCTTCCCCATGATGCTATATTCCAGTATCCGGACTGTTTCCCTCAGAGAGGCTGTTTACTCTGCTGCTTACTGTTCTGCCATTTTTAAAAAATTTTTTTATATTTAAAGAAAAAATTTGGAAACAGAAAAGGGGTAGAAACACTACAAAATCTCAAACAAAACAAAACAAAACAACAAAAATAGTAACCAGTAAGAAATCACTAGTTGACAATTACATACTTTCCTCTTAGATGCAGTTGTTCAAGTTACAAAAGTAAAGCCCACAAAGTGGACATCCAAACAGTGAGACTGCAGTCAGTTTTGCTCATCCATCCAACTAAAACTTTAGCAACATGATTATCAATTCCACACACTCAAACATACATGCAGTTATATCCTTTAGAATACTCTCTTTTCCTTTTTTTCTTTACAATAACTATAATCCAATCTCGTAAACTGTTTAGAAGTTCTACACATGTATAAGTCTCTACACATATACCTAGCCTTTCTGTATTAGAGGGAGAAACAAATCAAAACAAGTCAGCAATACAGATTCCTAGAGAAACACGAAATGAAAAGAACATATAAAAACACAACACTAGATGATTTACAGTAGTCACTATGATGTCTCTTGTTATTTTCAATAAAACTGTCTATATCGTCAAATATAGTATAAACAGTATTGCATTACACTATTAATAAAATCTAAACATTGGAGACATTATAAGACTTCAAAGGCAGTTAACAATCAAACCAGAATGGGTATGCCATTGAATCCTGTCATCTTCAGAGTAGTTGCCCCTACTCTCAGACTCGATACTCTCAAGCATACCAGATTCAAATAAAATCAGTCAAGATAAAACAGTGATGTAAGCAATCTTATCTGTCTTACCTCTGCCATACTATTTTTCTGTCATTGTTTGTTTACTTTTCTCCTTCATTCCACTGTCTGCCCCTTTCTTTGAGGCCTTCTGCCATTATTCCTGGAACCCTGGTGATTTTCTTCTCTCTCTCTAGAATGTCCTTCAGTATTCTTTGCAGGGTTGGATTGGTGGTCACAAACTCCCCCAGTTCCTCTTTGTCATGGAAATATCTTGTCTCTCCATTAATTTTGAGAGACAGTTTTGCAGGGTACATCATTCTGGGTTGGAGGTTATTTTCTTTCAGG
>PVLA01016068.1:0-22265 GCA_004027455.1 Hydrochoerus hydrochaeris
AAGCAGTAAATAACAACTAAACAGATCAGTAAGGTACTGAGCAACCTGAAACATGATATAACTAAACAGATAATGGACTTAAAAAGCAAAAGGAGGAAAGGAAAGTGCTCTAAAGGATATAACTGCATGTATCTTTAAGTGTGTAGGATTGATAACCATGTTTCTAAGTTTTTGTTGGATTGGTAAACAGAACTGTTTGTAGCCTCACAGTTTGAATGTCCACTTTGTATGCTTTAATTTTGTAACTTGAACAACTATATCCAAGAAGACAATATGTAATGTATCAACTAGTGATTTCTTACTGTTTATGTTTTTTGAAATTCTGTATTGTTTCTACGCTTTTTCTGTTTTGCTTCCCCCTCCCTTTAAATAAAATAAAAAAAAAATTGGGACCCAGAGGAGTGACAAAAAAAAAAAAAAAAAGGCTAACATTATAGCTGTCACAACTGGGAATGCTTTAAACTCACCTGGGGTCATTGAGGGAAAAACATAGGAACAATCAAGGAAAAGGTTCCTGTTTCAAGTGTAAAAGGTCTGGACAACGGGCATGAGATTACACCAAGCCTCTACCTGGGCTCAGCTCTGTATGTGAGACAGCTAATGCACTTGACTAGTGGCATCAAAGGTTCGACTATCCCTGCTCCCAGAGAGGAACTAGACCAGCCAGAATCCTCATTTCCTGCTCTGATGACTGAAGAGGCCAAGGGGAACCTGCAATGCTGCTGTCCATGGGCTTTACCATCTCCAAAGAACCCTGGGTAATCCTGGACATCATGGGAAAGCCAATTCAAATACTTCATTTTGTTTTGACTTACTTCTCTAGAAAATTTCCACTCTCTCAGCACCTCATAAAGAATTATAGGGATTTATGTCTCTCGGGGGAAATGAGACAGGAGATTAGCATGGCAAAGCTGGCTGGGGAAATAGATGCGACCTGTTTATTACAAGATTTTAGAACACATGTCAAGAACAATTTCCAAAGCCCTATCTATATGTGGACTTTCTTGAGACTTTAACCAAGTTTCAATAGGATGGCCTACACTTGATGTCAGCCTGAGGCGTGGGATCCCAGAACCGCCTCTCGGGATCCATATACAGAAGTTCTCATGGGTTTCCTCAAGATTTGGACAGCATAAAAGGATGCAGATGCCAAGAAGAGCTTGCTATCCTGGCTTTCTTTATGAGAGCCCACCCTGTATCCTCCAGGGTGTACTTTTATCTTGCTTTTCCCTGTTTTACTTGGCCTCAGCTCACTGTGCAGAGCCAGTTTTCCCCTCACTCTTTACTTTTACTTTTTCAAATAAACTTTGCTACTATTTTTTCCTTGATTCATCCATTTTTTTGTTCAAGATGAGAACATGGAAACCAACTTCAGAAGGAAAGGTGAGCAACCCAAAATTATTTGGTGAGCCACTTTTAGAAGGAGCTACCTGATAACACTAGCATCCCTGAGGCTTGACTTGGTAGAAAGCTTTGTTTTGATGGCACTCAGATTGCTATCATAAAATTATAAAGAATGCTCTTGAATGCAGTATCAGTTGCATAGTGCATGGCCCTCACACTAGAGATAATTAGAAATTATCTTTTCTGAATTTATCACAAAACCAAATATGATTTGAATTTATGATCACTTCCTCTGAGAATTTAGCAAGTCTAAAATTCAAGCAACATTAAAAACAAAACAAAACAAAACAATACAACAAAAAACAATGTGGAAAAATATTACCGGACATAGAAAAAATGTGAAATTAAATTATTCCATTGACTTATTACCTCCCAAGTCAACTATTTACCTAATTTGGTAGCAAACAAAATTGTATGCTTATTATGAGAACTGTTTTTTAAAAAAGCTTAATAATCTGAAATATTCACGTATTTTCTAGTTTAATCCAATAAGCAAATGGTATGTGCCTAATTTTCTCTTTCATAGTGCTGGTCCTGTCTCTCTAACATGTAGAGATGTTTTCTCAGGAAAGAAGCATGCTTTATGTTCTTTCTGGGAATCCTTCAAAATTCTGGATAATGAAATCCTACATGATTCCTTGGTAGAAAAAAAAAATTTGATTTAAAATCAATGGGCTGGGGATTTAGCTCAGTGGCATAAGTGCCTGCTTTGCAAGTGCGAGGTCATGAGTTCGATCCCCAGTACAAAAAAAAAAAAAAATCAAGTGCCTACATTAACTCACTGGACAACTCAAATGTGATGCAGCTATAATGTGAGGCAACATTAACAATAAAAGGAAATGAAGTATTAATGTGGTACATGGATGAACCTTTGAAACATTATGCCACATGAAAGCAGTCACAAAAGGCCATATTTTTTTTAAGGCCATAATTTGTTGTGACTGTATTTCTATTTAATGTCCAAAATATGCAATCTATAGCATAGGAAGTAGATTAGTGGTTGCGTAGGGTGGGAAAAAACAGGAAATGACAATGAATATCAGACTAAAAAAAGAAAAATCAATCTTATGTATCGTTTGTTTGGTTTTTTTAAAAAATTTTTTTATTTATTTATTAGTACTGGGGACTGAACTCAAAACCTTGCACTTGCATGGCAGGCGCTTATGCTGCTGAGCTAAATCCCCAGCCCTGTTTGCTTTTATTTTTGAGAGAGGGTCTCTAGTTCAGGTTGGCCTTGAACTTGCTCTGTAGGCTGGCCCTGACTCATGGTGATCCTCCTGTCTCAGCCTCTTGAATGCTGGGATTATGGGCATGTGCTAACCTGCTGGGTTAGAACTATGAGTAGTATTTTAAGGAAACCATTTCCAAAACTTTCTGACCAGTCCTGCTTTGGTCTGGTTGCCATTTATAATAAGTGTATGAGATCTCCTGAAGCCCCTGATCATCATCACCTGGAAATTTACCTTTTCTTTCTAAATTGGATGCCTTTTTTTCTTACCTGCTACATCTTTTTTTTCTTAGTGGGTCTGGAGTTTGTACTTTGGGAGCTTTTTTTTTTAAAGAAAAAAAATGAAACAGAAAGAGGGTAGAATAATACACAATTTCAAAAAAAAGCAGTAAGAAATCACTAGTTGATAATTACATATTTTCCTCCTAGAAATAGTTGTTCAAGTTACAAAAGTAAAGCACACAAAGTGGACATTCAAACAGTGAGAATGCAATCAGTTCTGTTCATCTATCCAACAAAAACTTAGTAATATGGCCATCAATCCTACACACCCAAACATACATGCAATTATATCCTTTAGAGTACTTTCTTTTCCTCTTTTTTTTTATAGTAACTATAATCAATTCTCATAAACTGTTTAGAAGTTCTACACATGTATAAGTCTCTAGCCTTTCTATATTAGAGGGAAAAAACAGATCAAAACAAGTCAACAATACAAATTCCTAGAGAAATGCAACATAAAAAGGACATATAAAACCACAATATTAGGTGATCTACGCTAGTTACTATGATGTCACTTGTTGTTGTCAATAAAACTGTCTATATCATCAGGTATAGTACAATTAAACATAGCAATACAAAGCACTATTAATAAAAACCAAACATTGGAGAGATTATAGGACTTCAAAGGTAGTTAATAATCAAACCAGAATGGGTATCCTATTGAATCTTGTCATCTTGAAAGTAGTTGCCTCTACTCTTAGACTTGATACTCTCAAGCATACCAGATTCAAATAAAATCAGTCAACACAAAACAGCGATATAGCCAATCTTCTCTGCTTCATTTCTGCTATGCTATTTTTCTGTCATTGTTGTTTACTTTTCTCCTTCATTCCACTGTCTACCCCTTTTTTTGAGGCCTTTCTGCCATTGTTCCTGGAATCCTGGTGATTTTCTTCTCTTTCTAGAATGTCCTTCAATATTCTTTGCAGGGTTGGATTGGTGGTCATGAACTCCCCCAGTTCCTCTTTGTCATGGAAATATCTTGTGTCTTCATTAATTTTGAGACACAGTTTTGCAGGGCACATCAATCTGGGTTGGAGGTTATTTTCTTTCAGGGCTTGGAATATTTTGATCCAAGCTCTTCTTGATTTGATGGTTTGCATGGAGAAGTCGACTGTGATTTTGATGAGTTCTCCTTTATAGGTAATCTGTTTCTTTTCTCTGACTGCTTTTAATATTCTGTTCTTGTGATGGATTTCTGGGATTCTGATTATCATATGTCTGGGTGTAGATCTGTTTTGATTGTAGCTGGCTGGAGTTCTGTATGCCTCATATATCTGCACATCACTTCCGTTTCCTATGTTTGGGAAGTTTTCCTTAATTATTTCTGTGAATAGCCTTTTTATTTCATTTGTATTTGCTTTTTATTTCATTTGCTTCTTTGTTCACATTTTTTATTCTTAAGTTATAAATTCTCTTGTCATCTAGCCTTTGTATCATTACTTCCTGGCTCCTTGTTATTTTTAAGAGTTCCTTCCTTTTGAGATCATACACTGCAAATCTATCTTCAAGTTTTGAAAGTCTGTCTTTAGTTTCTGTAAAGTTTTGCCAGCTTTCAATGGGGTTTTTAATTTCCTGATATTCTCTTTGGATCTGTTTCAGGTATTCTAGATTTTGTTTATATTCTGAATCAAAGGCTTCTCTCCTTTCTCTGGGTTCCTCCATTTTTCCATTTGTGTCTTCTTGAGGAGTGCCCAGCATTTCTTTTATAATCTTCTTATACCTTGCTTCACCTGAGTTAGAATTTCAGATTTAAATTCGTCGATGAGGTCACGGAAGTATTTCTTTATTTCTGCTGAGGCTCTGTCTGATATTGCATATTTGCTGCCCTCGATCTCTTCTGCATTCACCTCTCCTGGACTTTTACTCCCTGGGTCAGCAGTTGGAGGCTTTTTGCTGTTTCTTTGTCTTGTCATGTTTCTGGTTTCTTTCAGACAGGCAAATGGCAGAGATCTCAGGACCCTTTCGTATTGCTTACAGTTTTTCTGAAGTGTACTGGCTAGGGGACCGCTGCTCTCTCTAGGTTGTTGATCTGTGAGGTGCCTGCAGGGCACTTTGGGAGCTATTTCAATAGATATATGGGAAGCAAATATCTGAAAAGTCATTATTTATTGCCATTCCTGATTGATAGTTTGACTATCTATAGATTTAAGAATTTTGGAGGAAGAAGTCAAGATGGCCAATCAGTGAGCAACAAAATACAAAGCCTCCCAGGAGAAACAACTCATTTGCCAGAATAACACACCCTGGAGAGACTGAGACAGAGGGAGATGGATCCTCTTGACACAGGAAGAAATTAAAACGTAAAAAAGCTTGTCAAATACATCAGGACTACAACTGAAACAGCTCAAAATTATGGGACATAGCATTTTTGTTCACAGCGACCTGCCAAATTTGCAACAACCTGAATCCGCGCCATCCAGCAGAGCTGCTCAAACTCATTCCTGCCGCCACTCATAGGAAACACAGCAGCGCTGAAGTCGGGCGTTGGTGAGCCCAATGGAGAGTGGAGCTGGCAAAGGGACCTTCATTAATCCACGGTCAGTGCTGGGAATGAGACCCCCCCCCCCATGGGAAGGGTGCAACCAAATGGGTGACATGTTGGAATTGGGCAAGAGGAGCCTGAACTGGGAGTGACAGTGACTTCAGTTGGTTCCTCCCTCCTCAGAGCAGATTTGTGGGATTTTCTTGAACTGGGCCGTGCCCCTGGACAGGACCCAATGAGCAATCTCAAATTGATTCCCTACGCCTAGCAAGTACTAACTTGCTGAAGGCCCCTGAAGTTTGGTTGGCCCAGTGGGGAGGGGCAGGCATATGCAAACGCTGCTTACACTGCAGTGACAATAACAGGCAGGAGAGAGCAGAGGTCCCTCACCAGCATGCTTCGGAGGAAATGTGGCAACAGGGAAGGGGGATGGGACTTGCACTGTAATCTGTGTGGAGGAAGCCAGGACCATGACAGGAGAGAGAGGCAGGAGGAGGCCCCCAGCCCAGAACCCTGAGAGCACTGATCTAGAAGAGGGAAAAGTAAGGGAGTCTGAGGGTGGCAAACAAACAACAGCAGACATGGCTTCAATGGACGTTAAGAGATATCTTCGGGACCTTGTAGATGAGCTCAAAACTGAAATATTAAATCAGGTAAAGCAAGATATGAGTAGAGTAATAAAAGAAATGCTCTCAGGAAGCATCTCTCAGGAGGATACAGACAGAAGAAGGGAGGAACACAAAAAAAGGAGAGAAACATTCGATAATGAATATAAAGAAAATATAGACTACAGGAAGCAGATTGAAAGAAACTACTAGGAAATTAAAAACTCCATTGAAAGCTGGCAAAACTCCTTAAAAGAAACTAAGGATAAACTATCAAAACTTGAAGACAAGTTGGCAGTGTGTGATCATGAAAGGAAAGATCTCTTAAAAATAACAAGGAAACAGGGAGCAACAATACAAAGGCTAGAAGATGACAAGAGAAGCTACAATTTAAGAATAAGAAACATGAATGAAGAAGCAGGAATACATAGAGGTGAATTACAAAGGCTATTCATGGAAATAATTAAGGAAAACTTCCCAAGCATGGGAAAAGAAAATGACATTTGGTTGTGTGAGGCATACAGAACTCCAGCCACCTACAACAAAAGCAGATCTACCCCCAGACATATAATAATCAAGATGCCAGAAATTCAATATAAAAACAGAATATTAAAAGCCGTCAGAGAAAAGAAACAGATTACCTATAAAGGTAAGCCCATCAGAATCACAGCTGACTTCTCAACACAGACCATCAGATCAAAAAGAGCTTGGAGAGAAATATTCCAAGTCCTGAAAGAAAATAACCTCCAGCCCAGATTGATGTACCCTGCAAAACTGTCACTAGAAATAAATGGAGAAACAAGATGCTTCCATGACAAAGAGGAACTCAAGGAGTTTGTGACCACCAATCCAACCCCATAGAGAATACTGAAGGACATTCTAGAGAGAGAGAAAAAAAATACCGGGATTTTAGGAACAGTGGCAGAAAGGCTTTAATGAGTGGGGCAGGCAGTAGAATGAAGAAAACTAGACAAACAGGCAGAAAAATAGCATAGCAGAAATGAGGTAGAGAAGGATGGCTAGAATCTCTAACATAGATGGCCTTGATACACTATATTGTTAATAGTGCACCAGGATTTAAAATGCACATTACTCACACTACTCTGCTTAGATGTACTCTATACTGTTCCAGTCATTCTACCTGTACTAGATTTGAGGGCACAGACAGTTATCCTGAAAATAACAGGACACAGTATGGTAATCATCCTTAATTTCCCAGTAAGTTAATCTAAAGCTCTGTAAAATCTACACTGTTTTACCATGACTGATCATAATTGAATCTGGTCTGTTAGATCGCTGTTTTGTATTGATAGATTTGATTCAAAGCTGTTATGATTGATAGTATCAAGTCTGAGAGTATAGGCAACTGCACTTAAGATGACAAGATCCACTAGAATATCCACTCTGGTTTGATTATTACCTGCCTTTGAAGTTTTATACTGTGTACAATGTTTTATTTTTACTAATATTGTTATGTACTGCTATATTCAATTATACTGCTATATTCATTTATGCCTGATGATATAGACAATTCTATGGAAGATAATAAGAAACAACACAATAATCATTGTAGATCACCTTGTACTGTGGTTTTATACGACTTTTTGATTTCATGTTTTTATAGGAATTTGTTTTGTCTTGTTTTGTTTTGTTTTTCCCTCTAATACAGAAAGGATAGAAATACATGTAGAGACTCATGCATGTGTAGCTGTTTACAGTCTCACTTTTTGAATATCTACTTTGTATGCTTTAATTTTGTAACTTGAACAACTATTTCTAAGAGGACAATATGTAATTTATCAACTAGTGATTTCTTATTATCTTTTTTTTGAAATTCTGTATTATCTCTACCCTTTACATGCTTTTGATTCTCTTTAAATAAGAAAAATTTTAAAAAAAAAGTAAAAGGTGGAACAGAAAGTGCTCTAAAGGATATAACTGCATTTATGTTTAAGTGTATAGGATTGATAACCATGTTGCTAAGTTGTTATTGGATCATGGAACTTCTTTGCAGCCTCACTGTTTGAGCATTCTATATGCTTTAACTTTGTAACTTGAACAACTATGTCTAAGAATAACAGTAATTTCTTACTGTTATTTTTTTTCTGAAATTCTGTATTGTTTCTACCTCTTTTTCTGTTTTGCTTTTTTCCTCTTTAAATTAAAAAAAAAAAAGAATTTTGAATGCATTTCTCCACCTAAGAAAATTTCCAGTATTACTGTTAAGAAGTTATAAATTAATAACTTTGTGAGTGGTATGTTCTAACTCTTGTGGGAATTTGTATTATCTTTGCTATCAGAGTTACAAAATTTCACAAGAACTATCTTGGTATATTTCTTTTCATTGATTTCAGTGGACAATTGTTTTCCGTTCCAGTGTAAAAACCCAAGTTTTTTTTCTTTTTTGGTGGTACTGGGAATTGAATCTAGGGTTAAGTTACTTCTTAGTGCAAGCCTATAATCCCCAGCTACTTGTGAGGCTAGAACAGGAAGATCACTGCAAGTTGAGGTCAGCTTGGGCTACAAAATGAGTTCAAGGTCAGCCTGAAGTATTCAGTAAATTACTTCTCTGGTCCATTTTATTATTTATTTTTTTCTTTTTTGGTTTTTTGAGACCAGGTATCACTGTGTAGTTTAGGCAGCTCTTGAACTCACTATGTAGGCCAGGCTGGCCTTGAACTCATGGCAATCCTTCTCCTCAGCCTCCCATTTGCTGGTATTTTAAGTGTGTGAAACTATGCTAGGATGAGAAATTTCACTGATGATTTTTTCCTCCATTCATTTCTCTGTTCTCTCTGGTTTTTTTTTTTTTTGGTACCGAGGATCAAACTCACGACCTTGTACTTGCCAGGCAGGCACTTAAGCCACTGGAGCTAAATCCCTGGCCTAAAATATATTTTTAAATATCATTTTAGAGAGAATAAAACCAAGCAAAACAAAACAGAATAAAGCCAGTAAAAACCAGACAGTGATACAGGATTTCAAAACAAGGTAACAGGAAATCAACAATGGTTACCATAATGCCTTTTGTTGTCTTCAAAATAGCTGCCCATACCTTCAGATGTAGTAAAATCAAACAAAACAGAAACAGAATAGAACCAATCAAAACAAAACAATGAATGCAATAAAGGGCTTCAAAACAAGATAATAGTAAATCCAAAATGGCTACCATAATATATCTTATTATCCTTAAAATAGCTGCCCATGCCATTAGATACAACAAAATCAAACAAGATAAAACAGAATAAAACCCAACCAAACAAAACAATGAGAATGATACAGGATTTCAAAACAAGATAATATGGAATTAACAATGGCCACTACCTTCAAAAGGAGATTCCCCCATAGATGCTACATTGTGTATTGTCCTCTGAACAGATGATCAGACTACCAACTTTAGGCCTGCAAAATCAGTGAAACTGGATCAGCCAGTTGCTTGGGGTGGGGGGATGACATTGGCTCTTCTTGTCTCCCTGCCTGGGCACTGGAAGGGGCTGGTGTCTAGCTCTTCCTCAGTCAGCCTGCATGCACATGGTGCCAACTCACAGGAGGTCATAGCTTCTTGTTGACTTCTTGCTCTCCTGCTCTGCAGTCTGTGAATGGTGCAGACTCACAGTGGGCAGGTGTCTGGCTCTTCCCCAGTCAGCCCATGCATGGTACTGACTCACAGGAGGTCTTTGATTTCTAGCTCTCTTAATTATCTCCAGCTGTTATTTATGTAATGTTATTTATTTTTATGTAATGTTATGCATGTAATGTTATTTTATGTAATGTTATATATTTTACGTAATGTTATTTCTCTATTTTTCATCAATTTGTTGTGAAAAAATCTGTCAAAATTTTTCTTCCAACCTTTCAATCAAGTTTTCCATTAAAGTATCAACACTAGTTTATTCTGTAGATGTTTCTTTTAAGTATAGCTGTTGACAAAGTGAGCACACTAAATATTCCTTTTTTTTGTCTTTTTGAGACAGGGTCTCACTATGCCATTCAGGCTGGCCTTGAGCTCACTTTGCAGCCCAGGCTGCAAACGATCTTGCAACGATCCTCCTGCCTCAGCCTCCCAAGTGCTGGGATTACAGGCGTGAGCCACCACACCCGGCCCTAAATATTCCTTTTTAAACAGTGGGTATGGCAGTGCAAGCCTATAACCCCCAGCTACTTGTAAGGCTAGGGCAGAGAGATCACTGCAAGTTGAGGTCGTTCAAGGCCAGCCTGAACTACATAGTGAAACTGCCTCAAAAAGACCTCCTTCTTGTCCCCCCAAAAGAAATTAAAACAAAATTAGCAGAAATGAAAGACAAAGCCAGTCATGGTGGTACATGATTGTAATTCTAGCACTCAAAGAGGGCAAGATAGAAAGGATCATGTGATTGAGGCCTGCCTGAGTTACAGAGTAAAACCCTATCAAAAAGAAACAAACAACAAAGATGATTTGGCTTAATTAGTATCTCTGAAATAGAGATCTGAACATGTGGCCTAAGTATATGTTTGAAGATGAAAGGCCTTCTTGCTAAAGTAATTTTAAGATTTTAATATATAAATAGAACAAAAGAAATAAGATGATTCCTGAAACCCCACTAAAAGAATAAAGGACTTTTAGAAAGGTATAAATCCAAAAGCTTAAAGAAAAAGAAAAGGATATAGCATAAACAAAAATTTGTACACAAGAAAGTAAGACAGGTTAGCATACCTGAATGCTAAGCCAACGGTGGAAAATCTGAGATTCAAACCAATATGCACTATAGAACTCTTTTTTTTTTTTGAGACAGGGTCTTGCTATGCAGTTCAGGCTGGCCTTTCTGCTCACTTTGTAGTGCAGGCAGGCCTCAAACTCACAGCAATCCTCCTGCCTCATCCTCCCAAGTGCTGGGATTACAGCTGTGCTCCACCAAGGCTGGCTTTTTTTTTTTCTTTCAGTGTTGGGTATTGAAGGCCTTTATGCTGAGCTATATCCCCAGCCCCCCCTTTTTATTTTAAAGAGAATAAAACCAAACAAAATAAAACAGAATAAAGCCAATCAAAACAGAATATTGAATAAAACATAACAATAAAATGGAACAAAACAGTGAGAATAACATTGTATTTCAAAAACAAGACAGAAGGAAATCACCCATATTTGCTATATTGCATACTGTTATCCTCTCAATAGATGCTCAGACTTTGTAGGCCTACAAAGTCAATCAAACAATACAAGCATTAAGTTGTCTTGTACTTACGTTACTAACAACTTAGCCTGTATTCCTCTGAATTAGCCTGTTGCTTATGAGGGTGGTGTGTGTGTGTGTGTGTGTGTGTGTAGTTGTTCCTATCTCCAAAGGGTGAACTGGCTTCTTGTTTCTCCTCCTGGGACCCACATGGCTTCCATCAGCTCACAGGAAGAGTGAATTGCTTCAGCCCGTTTTTTTTTTTTTTTTTTTTGTCTTTTTGAGATGGGGTCTCACTATGCAGTTCAGGCTGGCCCTGAGCTCACTTTTTAGCCTAGGCTGGTCTCAAACTCACAACAATCCTCCTGTCTCAGCCTCCCAAGTGATGGGATTACAGGTGTGTACCACCATACCTGGCCCTTCTTTTTTTAAAATTTTGAGACAGGGCCTTGCTGGACTCCTTTAGGATTGGTCTCCCAGAGTGCTAGGATTATAGGCATTAGGCACCAAGTTTATCTTGTACTACAGAATTTTTAAAAGAATCAAGATTTGTTAACACTACGTATATCTAAAAGTAATGCTAACACAAGATTATTTCAAAATTTGTCCAAAAAAAGTCTCAAATTTTCTTCTCTAAACCTCATAGCTGTAGCAAGACTAGAGACTTATTCTCTGAACAGGGAAGATTAGAGTATCTCTGCATTAGGGTACCAAGAATAGAAGAGGTTAGAGGGACCAGGTAGGAATTGCAGAGTAAGAGAAAGAATTTATGTTATGAGGCCCTCAGCTTTCCTTTTTCCACCTGGCTTCTCAGAGGTCCACATCTATGTCAAGCAAGGATGTTCAAGGATTCTTCTGTGTGTTATCAGATAAATGAGGAAAAACCCAAGGATATAAACATAGGGGAGTTCCCCAGAGATAACCTACTTCCTAGACTGCACTGTGTTGAATTTTGAAGTAGATAAGCCCCACCACTTGCCTAGTGCCTTGAACTCACAGCATTCCTTTAGCCTTAGCCTCTGGAGTGCTAGGAGTATAGGCATGTACCACCATACCCTGCTTGCTCTAATTTCTTTAACCATTTCTTTTTTCATCTAAATAATTGAATCTGTCAAATATTCCTTTATATGAATAAGTTAATGTTTAGTGTTGCCTGTCCTTTGCTATTTTGAATTAATTCCATCATTCTTAGTCATTCTTTGATTTATTTTTAGTTCTATAGTACCCCCTTATCTTTTTATTTCAAAGAGGAAAAAAAAAGAAAAAAAGAAAAGAAAATTTCTGGGGCTGGGGATTTAGCTCAGTGGCATAAGCGCCTGCCTAGCAAACATGAGGTTATGAGTTTGATCCCCAGTACCTCAAAAAAAAAAAAAAAAAAATCAAAACATGTCAACCAGGGGCATCTTTTCAGGTTTTTACAAGGCATTTTTCTTCCTTCATTTGTTTGTATGTTTATACAGTTGAAGCTAATTCTTGTTTGTTTGTTTGTTCGCTGGGATTATAGGTATGCACTACCATACCTGGCTACTGACATTTATTTTAAACTGACCTGTTTTAATTAAAAACAATACAACACATCAAAGTTCCTTTATATCTACAGTTTAGTTATAACTAAACATTCTAAGACCAAATAGTGCCCTGCTGCTGGGAGAACAGGCAGCCTGCTCAAGGCCCTGGTAAGTGGCTGGGACCTGACAAGCCAAGGCCCGTCTAGGGCCAGAACTATTGGTGTTTCCTGAGGTCCGCACCATGTTGGAACTTGGGGCGCTGGGAAAACAAGCAGCCAGCTTGCCACCCTGGTAAGTGGCTGGGGCCTGACAAGCTGCAGCTGCTCCAGGGCGAGAACTATCAGCATTTCCTGAGGTCTGCACCATGTTGGAACTTGGGGTGCTGGGAAAACAAGCAGCTAGCTCACTGCTCTGGTAAGTGGCTGGGGGCCTGCCAGTGTGCAGGCTAAGAATCAAACAGCCACCCCTTCCCAACCTCATTAGCAAGTGGGAGCTGGAGGTCTGAGTATCTCTTGGGAGGATGAACGTATGCAGTGTGGCAAGTAAGGGGGATTTCCTTCTACCATCTCTTTGAAGACAAATATTTTTATCACTGTTTTGCTCAGTTCTGATTAATGGTACTGCTCTATTCAATATTCTGTTTTTATAAGTTTGGTATTTCCTTCCATTTTGCTCTACCTGATTGAAAGAACAGCTAAGGTGAAAAGAACAGGATGTACTATTATGCCTATTGCTGTTGTCTTGGTGACCTGCTGTGAGGTTCTGTGCCAATTTCACTGCACTGTCTGGGATGGCTTTGTTCTGTCTTGTTCTGCTGTATTTTGCTACCTTCAAAAAAAAAAAGTAGATAACAAAGTAACAAAATACCTCCAAAAAATTCTCAACTCCACCAAAGCTGATCCATGGGGCATGGATGAGGAGAAACTCAAAAAAACAAAGGAACAGAATAAAATAAGGTGATTAAAAAGTTAATAACAACAACAAAACAGATCAGTAAGGTACTGAGCAAGCTGAAACATGATATAACTAAACAGATAATGGACTTAAAAAAGCAAAAGGAGGAAAAGAAAGTACTCTAAAGGATATAACTGCATGTATGCTTTAAGTGTGTAGGATTGATAACCATGTTGCTAACTTTTTATTGGATCATTGAACAGAACTGTTTGTAGCCTCATTGTTTGAATGTCCACTTTAATTTTGTAACTTGAACAACTATGTCTAAGAAGACAATATGTAATTTATCAACTAGTGATTTTTTTTTTTTAAACCAGTACTATGGATTGAACTCACGACTGTGTGCTTGCAAGGTAGGCACTTATGCCACTGAGCTAAATCTCCAGTCCCCAACTAGTGATTTCTGTTTATTTTTTTCCTGAAATTCTGTATGGTTTCTACCTTTTTTCTGTTTTTTTTCTCTTTAAATAAAATTAAACAAACAAACAAAAAAATAGTGCCCTGCCCAGAAGCAGGGGATTACAATGAGATGTCGAAGACACACAAAGGTGAATGCTGAAGATCAGAGTTGCAGCTGTAGGTCACAAGTCTTCCATTCTAACATACTCCAAAGCTTTTCTTCTCAGTTTGTTAAAGTGTTTTATAGGAAGTTTTTCAAAATAGTTTTATCCAAGAAACTAGGTTTCTTCAATGATACACAGCTCCATAAGATTTGTATTTTCATCTGATGGATGGGAATAAAAAGTAATTTTTACTTGTGTTTTTTTTTTCTTTTCTTTCTTTGGTAGTGAAATGAAGTAAAACTATCAGATGCTTGTAATACTTGAGAAAAAAAATATTTGGGCTGTGCTGGGTATTGGTTTCTGCTCGTCTGAGGGTGTGACTTCAAAAAAGTTAAATCCTTAAATCACACTTACACCACTACAATCATTAGAACTAATTTTTTTAGATGATAAAAAAAGAAAATATCCAATAGTAATAAAAATGGTCAAAAGGTTTTTTACTGCAGGCCTATTTTTGCCCCTCACCAAAAAAAGTACAAAATGCACATATAATTGGGATGGCAGCTCTGATGGATACGCCAATTGACTCATCTGCTTATCCCTGTACAGGTTTGAGGGAAAGGGACGTTAGGTTTCTTAGTAATGTTATAAAGTAGCCAGCTGTGCTCATGGCAGCTTATTTGAGGTCCAGTGATCCTCTGAATACATGTAAGGAAGCATGGCTGTCATTTTCCAACTGTTCACATCTGAACACATTCAGCTACCGTGGGAACTACAAAAGCAGGAAAACTGTATTTATTCCAATATTCATGTACTGGGATTTTAAAGCACTCTTCCTTCCACAATACTCCAGAGTGGTGATAATGTGCTAGGGGCTGCTGTGTTTTCTGGCATGTGATCCTGAGGAGGACAGTGAATTGGTCCTGGAGCCCTCATGAAAGGAGGGGGTGGTCCCATTGAATGGAACATGTGTGGCCCAAAACATGGGGGGTGGGGGCAGGGCAATGTTCACCACTGCAGGAGGACCACTGAGGGGCAGGTTGAATTAGTTGGCAGAGGCTTCCTATTCTGCTGCTGGAGGAGGAGGAAGAGCTCCTGGGAGCCCTGGAACCAAGCTGTAACTTGATCCTGGAGTCTGTGGTTCCATCCTTCTCTTTTTCTTTACCCTGGCTGCCTGGGACCTTCCCCATTTCATGCTGAGTCTGCAGCCATTGACAAGTTACTAAAGCATTTCTCAGCAGCCACTTCTGCAGCCTGCCTCGTGGCAAACTGGATGAAAGTGCACTGCTACCTCTGTACAACAGTGTTCACCCAGATCTCTGTAAACTGGTAGAAATGGTTTCTGAGGTCTGTCTCAGTGATGGTATCACCCAGACCACCAACATACAGCGTGGTGATGGTCTTATCCTTGGGTGGGTCTAGATGAGGAATTGTGGAAGCTCGCTTTAGAAGCTTGTCTGCTATAGGATCATTGATTCCATAATACCGGTCTTTAATAGTCTGATCAGCTAGGAGCTCATCTGGGTCTGTAGGCTTCTTATGCCTGTACACTCTTCTCTCTTACACTCTCCTTTCACCCTGAACGAGCAAATGTGGGGCTGATTCCTTTTGTAGTAGGCTGTGGTTCTGGCCAGTTTAAGCAGAATGTCACTAGTAGACATGGCTTTCCCCAGCATGCCAACTGGCCATGTTCCATCAGAGTTAGAAATTTCTCTCTCTATATTCTGTGTGTAGTACTCTTTGTTGACATCTGATTTTGGTATGTCGTCTTTAAAAGACAGTGCTGCATCTCGAACCTGGATAGGCAGGCCATACTTTAGGTCTAAGAGGAAGGTCTGACAGACATTCTTTAATTTACTGCAGGTTTGGCACACTTCTTGAAGCGCATGCGGACCCCAGGACACCAGCGAAACACTGTGAATGGCCTGGCACAGTTCTTGCATTCTTTCCTGTACTTTTCTTTGGTTATTCGGATATATGGGTTTTTGCCAAGACATGTCTGGCATTAAATCGGGAAATCTGCATCCTCCCAGTTCTGCCTGTTGTAGGTGTTGGAACCCAGAGAAGTCACCATTTTGAGAGCGTCGGGGAGCAGAAGTAGCTTCTGAGACTTTTTTTTAAAAAAATATTTCAGTCAAGGCTCTATTGAAATGTTTTATCTGTTTTGATATCTCTTGTCACCTATGTCTATGACTAACTACCCAAGTGAGTGCTGGTTATTCTATGTATTTTTCTATTCAGAATGTGAGTGGTAGGAATATGAGGTATAGGGAACACAGCTAAGATACTATAGAGTCTGTGTTGTTAGGCAATTTCTTTCCTGAGTTCCTGTTAACGTTTTTGGTTCATTCCACATAATTAGGAGCATATTCCACTGTGCTATGTTATATATCCATCATTAAGCTCAGATATTCCATTTTGTTAAAGCATCAGCTTCACTGTTCATTTTCCCTACTTCTTCACTTATTTATTCCTCAGTAACTATTCCCTCTGCTTGTTAGAAGAGGCTGAAAAATATATAAAGATGTACTTGGTTCACTTCTTTCCAGATTTAGGGGATTTAGTGAGAACTTGCAGATGTTATTAACATAACAGTATGGACTGTTACTGATAGGGTAGAATTAGGATCCTATTTTTGCTTCTCTGTTCTTCACCTGAATAGTTTCTTTCCTTTTATTAATTTAATTATCTTCCTTTGCTTGCTGAGGTTAAAACTTATGCTTTTATTTTTATCTTCTAACTAGAAAGTAGTTACAATAAGTTCTGTGATACAGTCTGAAATAACCATTGTAACACAGAAGTGATATTATGCAGTATTTCCAACAGCCATTTATTCATTTAGAAATGATAATAAAGTGAATTTTTAAAAAAATTAGGTAATAGACATTATTCTAATTATGTAACATGTATTACCTTATTCCCCATGATACTCCAATGATTATTAACCCCATTTTACAGATGAGATGACAAGGAGGACACTTAAAAGAATTCTTAAGCTACACATGTAACTGGGCTTAAATGAAGAGAGTTTAGCTTGATTTTCACTAAACTATGTACTCTGAAACATATTTCTTATCTCATGAGTTACACATAGATAGTAAAGGCAAAAAGAAAGACCTTTGTTTTCTTATAATCTCATATTCATTTGACCTGGGCTTCAAATATTTCTTGAACAATCTTCTGTACTAGTATCAGGCAGAGTTCTGAGTAGGTGGCTTCTGAGGAAAATCCATCCTAAAGAAAATGCAAGTGGGTTGCCTTTGGCAGCCTTGTATTAAAAGAAGGTTCTCAATGAGATAGTGCTATACACCTATTAAAGTGGTTACTACCAAACCAAACCAAACCAAACCAAACCTCTTATATACTGTTGGTGAGATTGTAAAGTGGTATAACTGTTATGGAAAAAGAAATTCTTCAAAAAAATAAAAAATAAAAATAGGTTTGGGGGGGTGCACCAGGGATAGAACAAGTCAGCATCTCTCCAGAATCAGCCATGCTGGAACTTGGGGGACCAACCAAGACAGCAATGAGCCAGCCTTCCTGCTAAGTGGCATGAGCTGTGGGTGCGCCAGGGAGAGAATAAGTCTGTCTCCTATGAGCCTGCATGTAGGCTGAGAATCAAACATCCTAGGCGCCTCCCCCGCCAAATGGATGGTTTCAAGGTCAGCCACAGTTGATAGCAACTAAGGTATATAAAGCAACTAAATGCTTGTATTGTTTGGTTGATTACACTGATCTGGGGCCAGAGGACTGAGCATCTCTTGGGAGGATGACAGTATGCAATACAGCAAATATGGGGGATTTCCTTGTATCTTGTCTTTGAAGGCCAATATTGTTTTCACTGTTTTGCTTTGTTCTGATTAACTGTTTTGCTCTACTCAATATTCTGTTTTGATTGGTTTTATAGTGTTCTGTTTTTGGTTTGATTTTTCTATACCTGATTGAATGGACAACTATTGTGAAGATAACAAGATATACGATGGTACCTATTATTGTTATCCCAGTATCCTGCTCTCAAGTTCTATACCATTTTCACTGCATTGTCTTGCTTGGCTTTGTTTTGTCTTGTTTGTTGTATTTTACTATCTTTAAAGTAAAATTTAAAAAAATAGGATTAGGGGTATAACACAATGGTAGAGTGATTGCTTAGCATGTGTGAAACCCTGGGTTCAATCCCACTTCTGGGATTATACCCTAAAGAACTGAAAGCAAGGTCTTGAAGAGATAGCTGCATACCCATTTCAAGAGCAACAATATATACAAAAGCCAAGAGGTCAAAGTGACACAAATATCTACCAGTGGAGGAGTAGATGAACAAAATGTAATACATACATATAATAGAATATTATTCAGCTTTAAAAAGGAGAAAATCTTCTCAAATGGTACACAATATGATGAACCTTGAAGACATTATACTAAATGGAATAGCCACAGAAAAACAAATAGTATGATTTCACATATATAAGATATCTAAAGTAGTCAAATTAACAGAAACAAAAAGCAGAATTCTTAACAGGGCCTTACTGGGAGTAGGGAAAGGGAAATTGTTGTTTAATGAGATAGTTTCATATTTGCAAGATGAAAAAGTTCTGGAGAACTGTTTCCCAACAATGTGAACATATTTAACACTAATAAACTGTTCACTTAAAAACAGATAAGCTAGCCAAGTTTTATGTTATGCGTTTTTTCTCATAATTTTTTTCTTTTTAAAAGGACTGCAACTGCTACTTTGCCCTACTCCTACGCAACATTCGCCTCTACCTTGGCAACATTCGCCTCTACCTTGGCAAGACATGGGGAAAGCTAAGCTTGTGCAGTGTAGAAAAGCCCTCATCTTCCGCATGGAAGAAACATTTACATACTTTTGTCAATTTCACACAGTATAATCTAGTTTTCATTCCCTCTTTTCCATGGTGGGTGGTTTTATTTTGTGCTAAGACAAAACGAACTGCCAAGAAGAAAATCCCTAGGGCTTACTTCTGCAGGACGGATCCCTTAATGATCAGCTCTTCATCCAAGTCTGCTTCATTAGCCATGAAAAGCAGCCTCTTTCCTGTGCTGTCCACTCCAATGAAGTCACGCTGCTCCACTGAATCAACATAAAAGAAAGAAAATCAAATCAGGCCATTTGCCTCACCTGCATGACTAAGTCAGGGGACAGAGTACTCTTGGAACCAAACATGAGACTCAGATAGGAGAGGAGCCACAATGAGTGTTATGTAGTACATATCACAATGTTTAAAACGTGAGCAGTTGGGGCCAGGGATTTAACTCAATGGCACAAGCAAGTATGAGGTTGTGAGTTCAATCCCTGGTACTCCCCCGCTCCAAATAAACCATGAGCAGTCAAAAAACTTTTATTCCTATAAAGAATACTGTTAGGTTAATTGGTAAAGTCTGAATAAGGTATGTAGATTAAAGTATTATATCAATGTAATCTCCAGGTCTTTTTCAAGGTTATGGGATACACATTAAAAGCAAATGGACACTGGTCTCAACTTAATTCTCAAATGGTTCTGAAAAGCAACTGTATATATAATATATTATGTATGCATATTAAATATACTGAATACATATTATAAAGAAAACAATGGAGCAAATGTTAGTATTTGGGAAATCTAGGAAATATTTGTATTCTCTATGATATTGTAATAATTGTGTAAATACCATTTCAAAAATAAAAACTTAAGGAGGCTAGGGTATACCTCAGTGGTATAGCACTTCCCTAGCATACACAAGGTCTCAGGTTTGATTGCCAACACCGAAAATACAACAATGATGACAACAACAATAACCAAAAAAAAAAAAAAAAAAAAAAAAGAAGACAAAGAGAAAAGAAAAGAGGAGCAATCAAGATACTGCTTGCCAACTAGATGATTCATAAACCTACTATGAGGCACACACTGTAAAACAAGGAGTTCTTTTTCTATAAATAACCTAGCTCATAATGATCTAAGTCTGTTCATTATAAAAATGCAAATAATATTATTTAAGATCATCCATACTGACCAACATCAACTACATATCTACTATGTACTAGTTGTTATATGCTATATATGAAGCTCTGCTGTACTTTTGCTGCATTTATCTCCGTTAGACTCCTTTTTGTATTGTTTTTTTGTAGCCATCATAGTAACTGAAACTTCAGAATACAATGCAAATTATAGAAACTTGGAAAAGTTTCTTTTCTGCTTTGCCAGTAAATTTCAAATGGGAACAGAGCAGAATGTCTGTCCTAATAGAAAAGACTACACAAGTAATGTTAGGAAAGTAGATAAAATGCTGGTGGTACACACTTGTAATCCTAGCACTCAGGAGGTTGAGGCAGGATGATTCCCATGAGTTCCAGGCCAGCCTGTGATACATAAATGAGTTCAAGGTCAGCCTGCCATAGTGAGACACTTAAAAAAAAAAAAAGTAGATAAAACTAAGAACTTTTATTTAAAAAAAAATTCTGTCATGTTCAAGTATTCACATTTTTTTTTTTGGTACCAGGAATCAAACTCAGGCTTATGCTTGCCAGGCAGGCACTTATGCTGCTGAGGTATATCCCTGGTCCCATACTTTTTTTTTCCCTAGTTGATTTTTACTTCTCTGACTGAAATAGTCATTTACTTACTTTTTCATTCATTCAACCAACAAAAAAAATTTGTATACCTACTCTATGACAAGTGTCTTGGTTAGAGTTGGGAATTCCAACTCATTTTATAAGGCCAGCATGATCCTGATGCCAAAACCAGACAAAGATATAAGAAAGGTTAGCCGGGAATTTAGCTCAGTGGCATAAACATGGTGCAAGGCTATGAGTTCAATCCCTGGTAATAAAAAAAAAAAAAAAAAAAAGAGAGGAAAATTACAGGCATATTTATTTGTTTATTATATAAATATAAAGATATTAAACAAAATATGAACAAAATAAAACAAATAATGTACCTTGTAGGTTTTTAAGTTCACAAACTGTTGCAGCTTCTTTTATCCAGGGGTAAGATTATTTCCCTACCCTTTACATCAGGGCTGGCTGCTAGCTTTGACTAACAGAAGAAGCTAGCTGAAGTAACATAGTAAGTATTCTAAATTTAGGGCACCAAAGACCTTGTAACTTTGGCTCCCATGCTCTTAGAACCTGCTGCTGTAACTACAAGAACAAAGCAGTGCTAGCCTTCTGGATGATAATCTACTAGATGGAAACCCAGCTGAGGTTAAAGACATATTTCCTGGCCCAGTTGTGGCAGGCAGACTCAAAGATAAGAATAACAGTTGTAAGCAGCTGCAGTAGTTGCTGCTGCTGCCTCTGCTACCGCAGCCACTACCACCTCTTCCCAAACAATGAGCACTGCTGGAGTTAGAAAGCCTTTACAGGGATTCAAAGAAAAAGGCAGGTGATACTGATACTGAAGCAATACTTGAAGCTCCTTCCTTATAAGAAGGATGAGGACAATTTGAATGATAAATGCAGTAGTAAAAAAAAAAGGGAAAAGAAGTCATAGTCATAAACAGAAGAGAAGCAAAGGTAAGGTATGGAAGTGAAGTAGACAGAGAAAGGAAAAAGAGAAAGCTTTGAAAAGATGCAAAATAGAAGCAAAGAAAGGAGGTAAAGCCACTATTCAAGAAGTTGAGAGGACAGATACCAGCGTTTCCTGAGATCCATGCCATGTTGGAACTTGGGGCACCAGGAAAACAGGCAGCCAGCATGCCACTCTGGTAAGTGGCTGTGGGCTCCCAAGCCACGGCCGCCCCAGGGTAACAACCACATAAGCGCTTCCTGAGATCCACGCCCTGTTGGAACTTGGGGCGCTGGGAAAACAGGCAGCCAGCTCACTGCTCTGGTGGGCAGCTGTGAGCCTATCAGCCCACAGGCAAGGAATCAAACATCCATCTCATCCCCCCTTGGAGCAAGTGTGAGCCAGACATCTGAGCATCTCTTGCGAGTTTGACTATATGCAATATAGTAAATAAGGGGGATTTTCTTCTGCCATCTCTTTGAAGGCAAATATTTTTATCTCTGTTTTGCTCTGTTCTGATCAATGGTATTGCTCTATTTAATATTGTTTTTATAATTTCGGTATTTCCTTCGATATTGCTCTACCTGATTGAAGGAACAACTATTGTGAAGAAAACTAGATATACTATTGTACCTATTGCTGTTATC